>VMDO01035725.1:0-15800 GCA_007922755.1 Pedetes capensis
AAGTATTTGAAGAGAAAATGTGTCAAATTCCTCTTTCATATCTACTAGTTGTACTATTTTTTGAACCCAGTCTCTGAATCCTTAAAGACATAAAATCTAATTTGCTAATGCAAATTTATAGATATTGTCCTATTAGTGCTATAGGGAAGAATTACTAATTATTCCACATATTGTTTTTCTTAATTGCTGATAGAAAATATGAAACTTTTGCATAGTAAACAAATACAAAATAACATTATTAAGATATTTTAGTCTTAAAACAACCTAAAGCATCTATTATATATTTCATCCATATTATTAAATTAACATACAACTACAATACTGCTACATTGATTCTGAGGATATAAGTCACCCACTCAGAGAAAATATAGAGTAAATAGCTATAATCCATAAGCAAAATCTGCATTATTATATTTAAGAAAAAAACCTTAAAGGGAACAATTTTGGAACTCTAGAGCCTCAATTAATAATGACAAACCTTAAGCTTTAAAATAATATCTTGAATACATTTTAATCTTAAAACAATTATTTTTAAAAATACAGCAGTCAGCATAAAAATTGGCAACATAAGATGTTTCAATATGTATTCAGTTCATTATGTCCTGTTCATTTTATACCGCTCTTGTGTCCCTGAATGCAAAATAAAGACATTCTCTTAATATGGAATTTATAAACCTTATTTGGAGCACTGACCGTATTGAGCATATAGAAAAAATGCACATATACATGCACTCATAAAATTCTGCATGTGCTTTAAGGCTTTCATGCACTCCACCAAATCCCATCTGGATTCTATATGGTTTCATGTACCCACGTTAAGAGCCCTGACCTAAAAAGAATGTTTTGTTTTCTTCTTATAAACTTTTCAAAACCTGCTACTTGAATCATCAAGCCTTGTTAAAATGACAAACATTCAAAAGGCGCTTGTCCAAATATTAATATTTATTACTGACAGACAGCTATCGCCTCTCCTTACACATTTAATAATTTAAGTGTCTGTCATGTAAATTTTCTTCCATAAGTATTCAGTCTATATCTACAATTTCCAGTAATACTAAAAGCAAAGCAATTTTAGAGGTTGAATTGTTGAATCAACCTTTCAATTAACAGGACCTAAGTAGCCTATAAAAGTTAATGAGAAAACCAAGATGTCCCAATTCTATACAATTTACATCTGAAGGCTCAGAAGCTCAAAAGACCAATAAGCTTAGGTAACAACAAGGGAGCAATCATATGCAATTTTATTGGGCTCCATTCATAATTAGAATGTTATCTTTCTGTTTGTGGTAGCAATTACCATCTTTCATCATTATTAATTTCTTCTCTCTTTCCTGGACACCTAGACAAAGATGTCCAATCTTATAATTATTCCAGTAATGTGGTTTGTTCCAGTAGGTGAAATATAAGTAAAAATCTCAAGCAACACTTTATGGTTGACACGCTGAAAAGCCTTTGCTGTATTTTCTGGTTTACTCATGCCATGACAGTGACCCTTGAAGCTACATATTGCAAAACCACAAAATATAATCTTTAAAAATCTCCTAAAGAGAGCTCACCTAGAGAAATAAACTTAAGCCACTAATATTTCAGGACTTATTTGATAGCACAGAATGGCCTAACCTAATCTAATAATCTAGGTCACATGACATTATTTTTATTTTACTTAAACATAATGGATAATAGAAATATTAGAAAATCAAATGATAGAAATTAATCAAAGGAGCTGGGTATGACTGTGTTACATTTATACTGAGACAGGAGAATCATTAATTTTAGTCGAAGCTGTAATACAAAGTGAGACAGTATCTAAAAATAATAATAAAATAAATGGTCAAAGTATTTTGAACATCCTTTTGTCATTCACAAATATGTTCAAATACATTTGACATTACTTCCAGCTCTCTATCACACAATTAAGTTTCTTTTAAAACATTAATTAGCATATAGTATAATGAGTGTCAGTATGGGACTCTCATACAATTGTATCATGAACTCTGCCTTTCTTTACTTTATCATAACTTTCCCGTGTTTGTCCCACCCAATTTTCATTATTTTCCCCTCACTCCAGTTGTATCTCCCTTATACTTTCCAATTCTTCATGCATGTTTATACATTTTCTTTTTAAAATAACTCTAGCTTCCACATATGAAAGAAAATATGTGGTGCTTGTTTTTCAGCATCTAATGTATTGATCTTAAAATGATCTCTAGTTCCATTCCTTTTCCAGCAAATGTCGTTTCATTCTTCTTAATAATTGAATGGGCTGACGTTTAGCTCAGTCCGTAGAGCACCTGCACTGCACTCCCTGAGGACCCAGTTTCAATCCCCAGAACTGCAAAAGAATAGGAGAAGGACCTGGGAATCCACTTCCAAATGCAATCCTGAAATAATCAGCCAATGAATACCCTATGAGAGTCTCTATGAATCAGACCCTACTCTGTGGCACCTAACAGCAATAATTAAAGAAAATCCCATTGTCCATATATACCACTTTTTAAAGTCATTCTTTTGCTGATAGATATCTAGGCTGATTTCATATCTTGGCAACTGAAAACAGTGCTGCAATAAACATGTGAGTTCAAGTGTCTTTATGGTATGAGTGCCTGCAGCTGTAGCCCTGTGGCATCCGATCCCGTCAGATCTCAGAAGCTAAGCAGGGCCAGGCATGGTTAGTACCTGGATGGGAGACCGCCTGGGAATACCAAAAGCTGTAGGCATGGGAGAAGGACCTGGCAATCCCCTCCCAAAAATCAATCTGCCATTGAAAACCCTATGAACAGCACAGAAACACTGACAATAGTGTTTCCCCCGTTGTACTGAGGGTCGCGGGTCGCTATGAGTTGGATACCTACTGGACGGTACCTAACAACAATAACAACATGGTATGAGTGGATCATATGGTTGTTTTATTTTTAGTTTTCTGAGGCACCTCCATACTGTTTTCCACAATAGCTGTACTAGTTTGAAGTCCCACCACCAGTATATAAGTGTTCCTTTGTCCCTGCATCCTTGTCAGCACTTTTTTTGTTTTGTTGATTCTAGCCATTCTCACAGGGGTAAGATATAATAACCGCAGTTTGGTTTTCCTTTGCATTTCCCAGGTAGCTAAGAATGTATAACATTTTTTTCACATATTTGTTGGTCATTTGTACTTCTTTTAAGAATTGTCTGTTCAAGTGTCCATTTACTGATTGGATTATTTTTCATTTAATTTTTTGCATTATTTATATATTCTAGATATTAATCCCTTGCCATATATAGTTGACAAATATCTCCCATTCAGTGGCTCTGTCTTTACTGTATCCATTGTTTACTTTGCTGTGCAGAAGTTTTAAATTCATACAATCCTATTTATCTGTTTTGTTGTTGTTGTTGTTGTTGTTACTATTTCCTATGCCATTGGAGTCCTTTAAGAAAGTTCTTGCCTGTGTCTATGTCTTGAAGTGTTTCGCTATGTTTTCCTCTAGTAGTTTAAGTTTCCAGTTTCACATTAAAATCTATGATGCATCTTGAATTTATTTTTGTACAGGATGAGAGATAGGGAGCTAGTTTCATTCTTCTACATGTGATTATTTAGCTTTTCCAGCACTATTTGTTGAAGAAGCTGCCATTTCTCCAGTGTATGTTTTTGACACCTTTGTCAAAAATCAGGTGGCTGTAGCTGCACTGATTTATTTCTGAGGCCTCTATTCTATTCTGTTGGTCTTCATGTCTGTTTTTGTGCCAGGACCAAGCTGTTTTTATTACAGTGGCACTGTAATATGATTTGATGATATGATGGTCCTGCATTACTATTCTTGCTCAGGATTGCTTTAGGTATTCAGGGGGTTTGTGCTTCTGTATAAATTTTGGAATTTTTTTTCCTTTTTCTGTGATGTATGTCATTGGAATTTTGATGGAAATTGCATTGACTTTATAGATTGCTTTTGGTAGAATAGCCATGTTTAAAATATGACATAATTCTGCCAATTCATAAGCAAGGGAATTTTTTCTATCTTCTTGTGTCTTCTTCAATTTCTTTCTTTGGTGTTTTGGTTTTCATTGTAGAAGTCTATCACCATTTTGGGTAGATTTAGTCCTGGATATGAATTCCTAGTTTCTTTGTGGCTTTTGTCATAAAGAGATTTGAACTTTGTCAAGGGCCTCTTCTGCATCTATTGAGAAAATCACATGATTTCTGCCTTTGAGTCTATTTACATGCTGTATTACATGTTTTGATTTGTATGTTGAACTATACTTGCATCTGTAGAATAAAATCCACTTGATTATGTGTATGAATTTTTTTACATGTTGTTATATTCATTGCAAGTGTTTCATTGAGGACATTTGTGTCTATGTTCATCAGAGGACTTGTCCTATGTTTTTTTTTTATTGTGTCTTTATATAGTTTTGGTATCAGGATGATAAAGACTTATAGAATGAGTTTTCTAGTGTACCTTCCTTTTTCATTTTATGGAATAGTTTGAGGAGTATAGGTGTTAATTTTTTAGAAGTTTGGTAGAATTTGGTTGTGAATCTGTCAGGTCCTGGGCTTTGTTTTCTTGGGAGATTTTTTTTTACTGCTCAGTTTCATTACTTATCATAGATCTGACTACATTTTTAATATCAGCTGAGTGCCATGGCTCAAGCCTATAATCCCAATTTGGGAGACTGAGGCAGGAGGATTACAAGTTCAAAGCCAGAGGCAACCTGTGCAATTTAATGAGAACTTTTCGCAAAATTAAAAATTACAAAATCGGCTGTTGGTGCAGCTCAGTGGTGGAGCACTTTCCTAGCATGCACATGAATCATAGTACTGAAAATAAAATAAAATAAAATATTTCTACTCTCATGATTTAATTTTGCTGGGTCGTATGTGTTAAAGAATTTATTTCTTGTATGTAATTTTTCAATTTGAGTGAATACAAGTTCATGAAATATTCCCTGATGATTCACATTTTGTTGGTATCTGTTGTAATGACCCCTTTTCATTGTTTTACTAATTTGAATCTGCTCTCTCTTTATTTAGGTTAGTTTGGGTAAGGATTTATTGTTTATGTTTCAAAGAACCAACTGTAAGTTTCATTTATTCTTTATTTTTAGTTTCCTCTTCATTGATTATGCCTTGATATTTATTCTTTCCATCTACTTATTTGGGTTTTGTCTGTCTCGTGTTTCTAATGCTTTAAGCTTACATTGGAGCTTTCTCTGATTTTTTTTTTTAACATCTAAGCCTTCATAGCTACAAAATTCCTTCTTAGATCCACTTCACTGTATCCTACAGCTTCTGATAGAATGTATTTTCATTTCTCCTTGATTCTAGGAATTTTTAAATTTCCTCCTTGATTTCTTTTATGACCCACTTACCATGCAAAAGCCTGCAGCCATAGCCCCGTGGCACCTGATCCTGTCAGATCTCGGAAACTAAGCAGGGCCAGGCCTGGTTAGTACTTGGATAAGAGACCACCTGGGAACAGCAGGTGCTGTATGCTTGGGAGTGGCAACCCCCTCCCAAAAATCAATCTACCATTGAAAACCCTATAAACCGCAGAGAAGCACTGACAGTAGTGTTTCACCTGTTGTATGCAGGGTTGCTATGAGTCAGATACCGACTCAAAGGCACCTAACAACAACAACAACAACAACAACCATGCAAAAGTTGCTCAATCTCCAGGTATTTGTGTAGTTTTTATTGTTTCTCTTCCCTTGTGTATTTGCAGTTTTATTTCATTATTATCTGAAAAGAAACAAGGAATGATTTCATTTTTTTTTATTTGTTAATGCTTTGTGACATAAAATGTGGCCTATGTTAGAAAATGTTCTATGGGCTGCTGAGAAGAATGTGTATTTTCCAGCTGTTGGGTGAGATATTCTTTAGATATTTGATAAACCCATTTGCCATGGTGCTGTTTAATCCTGTGGTTTCTTTGTTGTGTGTTCAACTGGATGATCTGTCTGTTGATGACAGTGGTATACTGAAATCACCCACTATTATTGTGTCTGGATTTATCTGTCCCTTTACACCCAATAGTGTCTGTCACTAATTGTTTATGTTTGTGCTTATCTTGGAATGTATTTATCTCTACATCATTTTTAAAGGATAGCTTTAGTTGACAGTTATTTGCTTTCAGGGCTTCAAATATGTTATTGCATGCTTTCTGGGCTTGTAGAATTAGAGTTACTGCTGAAAGATAGGTTGTTATCCTGTTGGGTTTCCCTTTGTAAATGATTTGACATCTTTCTCTTGTGGACTTTAAAATTGTTTTTTTGTTTTAACATTTGTTTTAACATTTTGACTACAATGTGACATGGAAAGATTCTTTTCTAATTATATCTAGTTTGGATTCTAAATACCTCTAGTGCTTTGGCATCTATGTCTTCCCCTAGATTTGAATAGTTTTCTGCTATTATTTCATTGAATGGATTTTCTACATCTCTTTCTTTAGTCTCAATTCCTTTTACACCCCATGGTTTCTTATATTTGTTCTCTTCATCATGCCCCAGAGTTCTTGAAAGTTATGGTTATACCTTGAGTTTTTTTTTCTCTCTCTCTCTCTGTATGAGTATATTTCTTTGACTCTCTTCTCTGTCCTTAATATTTTCTCTTCTGCTTGATCCACTCTGCTTGTGTTACTTTCTACTGTTTTCATCAGGTTTATTGTTTTTCATTTCTACTTGCTTTTTTTCAAGATCTCAATTGTTTTGTGATATTTTCTTCCATTTTACTTACATTATTTTCTAATGCGTAAGTAAATGTCCTTATTTCATTCATCTGCATATTTGTATCTTCTTTGAGATCACTAATCATTTTATAGGCTTTTGAATTCATTATCTAGCACATCAATTTTTTCAATCTCTTTTGTTTCAGTTATTGAGGATTTAAAATCTTTTGGAGGAGTCATGTCTTCTTGCTCTTTAAATATTTCTTGTACTTTTGTATTGCAATGTTTTTTCATTTTGGGATGATTGTCTCCTCTCATTTCAATTGACAGTATTCTTAGTGTATACTTTTTGCTTTTGAGTTTGATCTCCAGTATCAATTGTGGAAGAGTAAGAGTTCCCTTTCCCTGCCAAGATTTGAGCTAATGTGCAGGTGAGTTGATTTCTTCTTCATGCTGCAAAGTTTTGTTGTTGTTGTTGTTGTTGTTTTAGTTTAGTTTTGTTTTTTTTTTTCTGCAGGAATTTTGTTATGTTAACACCTTTATTGTATTTTCTGATGCATTTTGCTGGGATTAGAGTTTCTCCTTTGTTACTCTGGTATTTTTCTTTCACAGAGTTCTCAACTGCAACTTCCACCATCACATTTCTGAATCTACTTCATTGTTCATGTTTACAATAGTTATATGTTTAGATGGGAACTTGATGCAGATTTTATTCACTAGTAGAGCACACATGAACAATTATTCTAAATGTTTTGACAGCTAACTCCAGAAATTAATTATCAATTTTTTCTCTTATATTTTCTTCTGATAGGAATGGGAAGATATTTTATGTGGCTGGTGATAAATAAATAAATAAAATTTAAAAATAAAAGAATAAACCCTGAATAAAGCAAAAGCTCAATATTCTTTAAATAAAATGACAGTCTATCCTTAAAATTCATCATAATGATTTACATGTGATAGAATGAAGCAGGAGGATTCCAGTTCAAAGAATATAAATTATTTATCTTTTTTCTGTGATAATTGGTAGACATCTTAGGGAACAAAATTATAGCAAATATTCCAGAAGATAAATGCTTTCATTACAAATTTTCACTATTTTCAACTGTAGGAAATAATACTAATGGCAATATTTATGCCCCAAATTGCAGTATGTGTGGGTTTTTTTCTTTAATATTTCCTGAGATCAACCACATAGTTTTGATAGGTAAATTGAACCTAAAATAACTTTTAAATTAATGTTCAACATAACATTTATGATATTGAGTTATATGTGCATGCAAAAAGAAAAAAAGCTTAACACTCTTCATATGCAGGATGATAAAGGCAATAATTTCCAACAGAACACTTACAATGACCTAATGTCTAGTTCATAAACACTTACACATTGTCTGTCTCACTTGCTTTTTCTTGAATCTTGAAAGGTGGCAGACCATTTTTTTATTGCAAAGTGGCATTCAATTATGGTTTTCATTTAATTAACTACAGTGTTCACAAGGTCAATTTGTTCTCTGTACAAGAGATATTACATCTTCCTTATCAAAAGAGAACAGGTTGTGTCTCTGTCTTGTTATTACTAGAGACTGAAGTCAGGTTAGCATCTTGTATAATGATTCTCACAGATACAGTTACATTATTCAGCTGTAAGGGGTTTTGGAACAAAAATCTAATCACAGTGTAATAATCTAGGGAAGTTATTACATCATTTAAAGGGGTTTATTCATGTCTACAGTTTACCAGGGGCTAGAGTTTAGCTCAGTTTATAGAGTGTTATTCTGTGGGCTCTGAGGCCCTAGATTTGATCTCCAGCACCACAGAAGTAGGAGAAGGATTTGGCAGCCCACTCCTGCAATAATCCCCAATCAATTTGCCATGGAAAACTCTATGAACAGCATAAAAGCACTGCCATATTGCCAGACATGGCACAGTATTGAAGAGTGTTTCATTTTGTTGTACATAGGGTTTCTATGATTCTCATCCAACTCAATGGCACCTAACAACAACAAAGTGTTCCAGTGAAATATATTGATGGCAGAATTGCTCCCCCACTCAATAGGGAAAAAAGTGCACCAAGAGGTTAGTGGACACTGATGACAGAATAAAAACCAGATCTCACATACCTCTTGTATACATTTTTAATCTAAATCTAGCTAGATCCTTTAGGATTAGTTTTAAGGCAAAGTCAAATTCCTCAAGCATTATAAAAACACATAAATGCATATGAAACACATTATCCCTACACAAGTGTATGCACACACACACACACACAACACAAATTCACATGCACATACATTCAACTCCCAAACCATTGTTGATAATCTATGAATCTTCTTTTCTTCCTCAAAATTATTCCTCAAAGCACCTGCTCATAATTCTTCCTTTATTTCCCCCCTTTTTTGGGTTTCAAATCTTCTTCACTGATATTATGTCTTCATATCCTTATCATTATCCTGATATTATATCACTATCCTGATGGCTAGCTGCGCTGCCTTCTCCTATCTTAAGTCCTCTGCTTCCAGGGTTTCCATTTCTCAGAGCACACATACTAGGCCTCTCTTTGTGTCTATAATTCCACAGCTTCACTCATTACACTATTAGCTCAAAATCTACCTACATAAGTAATTCTACTAGTGTTTACTAATTGTACAAAATAATCTGCTAAATTATGATTTTGCATATATGTATATTATGTTCTTTGTTCATATTCACCCACTAATTACCCACTATTGTCTTTCTACCCCCTTGGACTGATTTCCTTCCTTTCCCCAAATAAATTTTGTCATTGTTGCTGCTGTTGTTGTTAGGAGCCATTGAGTAGTGTCTGGCTCATAGCGAGCCTCATGGTGCTGTCAATGGCTGTTTCAGGATTGCCTCAGGAGTGGATTCCCATGTGCTTCTCCCATTTTTGTGGTGCTGGGAATTGAACCCAGGACCTCAGAGTCTGCAGAGCAGCACTCCACCAACTGAGATAAATCCCAGCCTTTTCCCAAATAGTCCCCTTTTATTTTCATGTCTTATATAACTTTTTAATCTATATTCTGCATAGTAGAGAAAACAGACGATATTTGTCATTTTGAGTCTTGCTTATTTTGCTTAATGGATGATCTCTAGTTCCATATATTTTCCTGCAAATGACATTTTATTCTTTATTACAGCTGAATAAAACTCCCTTGTACATATATACCACATTATCTCCACTCATCTGATGATGGACATCTGAAGTTGAATCTCTAACTTAGCTATTATGAATACTGTTGCTATAAATATGCATGTGTAGGTATTTCTGTGGCATGCTGACTTACAGTACTTCATGTATATACCCAAGAGTGGTATACTTGAATCATACAATTTTCTATTTTTAGTTTTTTGAGGAGCTTCCACACTGATTTCCATTGTTGTTTCACTAATACACATTTCCACCAACAATGTATGAGGATTCCTTTTTCCAGCATCCCTGCCAGCATTAATTGTCATTTATTTTCTTGATGGCAGCCATTCTCACTGGAGTGAGACAGAATCTCAATGTACTTTTTCTGTGCCACACTTTCTGAGAACCCATGTTTGATCAGAGGCATTGCAAATATGGGAGAAGAGTGTGGCAATCTGCTCCCCCTGAAGCAATCCTGAAAACAGCCATTGAAAGTCCTATGAGGCACAGTATGATTTGGACCCAACTAACAGCATCTAACAACAACAACACCCTGATAGCTACAGATGTTGAACATTTTTTACATACTTCTTCTTTTGAGGACTGTCTGTTCAATTTATTTTCCCATTTATTGGTTATATTATATGTATTTTTGTATTGTTTCAGTTATTTACATATTCTGGACATTAATTCCATCAGATGTACAACTAGCAAAGATTTTCTCACATTATGTAAGTTGTCTCTTTACTTTATGGCCATTTTTTCATTTACTGTGCAGAAGATTTTTAATTCCATGTAACCATATTTATCAATTCTTAATTATGATTTCCTGGAATATTTGAGTTTGATTCAGAAAGATCTGTCTATGTCTATATCTTGAAATGATTTATCAGTGTTTTCCTCTAGCAGTTTCAAAGTTTTAGGTCATACAGTAAAGTCTTTGACAAATTTTGAATTGTTCCTTGTATAAGATGAAAGACAGGGATCTAGTTTCCTTCTTCTCCATGTGGATATACAGGATTCCCAGGAGAAACTGTTGGAGATTGTCTTTTCTACAATATATGTTTTTGGCACAGTTGTCACAAATCAGGAGGCATTGTGTGTGTTGATTTCTGGGTTCTTATTCTATTCCATTGATATTTGTTTTTTTACTAGTACCATGCTGTTTTTGTTTTTGTGGCTCTGTTATGAAATCAAAATCAGACATTCTGACACCTTCAGCATTACTTTTATGTTAAGGATTGCATTAGTTATTTGGGTTTGTTTTGTGTGTTCCATATGAATTTTAGGTATTTTGTTCTGTGAATAATGTCATTGGAATTTTGGTAGAGATTTAATTGAATATATAAATGGATTTCAATAATAAAACCATTTTCACAGTAGTAATTCTGCTGATACATTAGCATAAGAAGATATTCCATCTTCTAGTGTCCTCTTCAATCTTTTTTCAGTGCGCTGAAGTTTTAATTGTAGAGGTATTTCACCTTTTTGTTTAGGTTTATTCCTAGGAATTCCTTTATTTATTTTTATTTTTGAGGCTATTGTGAATGGGATTTCTGATTTCTTTTTTGGCATATTTGAATGGGGTATATTGTAAATGCCTGCAGGCATAGGCCTGTGGCATCTGAACCTGTCAGATCTCAGAAGCTAAGCAGGGTTGGGCCTAGTTAGTACCTGGACGGGAGACCGCCTGGGAACACCAGATGCTGTAGGCTTGGGAGAAGGACCTGGCAACCCCCTCCCAAAAATCAATCTGCCATTGAAAACCCTATGAACAGCAGAGAAGCACTGACAATAATGTTTCCTCTGTTGTACAGAAGGTCGCTATGAGTCGGATACCGACTCAATGGCACCTAACAACAACAACATATAGTAAATATACTGACTTTTGTATGTTGAATTTTTTTTATCGTGCTACTTTGCTGTGGGGTACCTAGGGGCTTTTAACTATATGATTGCATCATCTGTAAAAAGGAATAATTTCACTTATTCCTTCCTCATTTGTATTGTCATTTCATTTACCTTAATATTCTGGCTAAGAATTCCAAAGCCATACTAACTAAGATTGGAGGAAGTAGACATCTTTCCTTTGTTCCTGATTTCCAAGAAAACGTTCTCAGGTTTTTCCCACTTGGTATAATGTTTACTATAAGTTTGTCATACACAGCCTTTATTTTGGTGAGGCATAATCTTTCTGTGTTTATCTTGTTCCAATTTTTTAGAATGAAGGGACGATGAAATTTGTGAAATGTCTTTTCTGCATCTATTGAAATGATTATTTGATTTCAATCCCTGAGTCTATGTGTTGTATTACATTTATTGATTTGCATATGTTGAATCATTTCTGCATCCTTGAAATGAAAACAACTTGATCATAGTATATAATCATTTTAAAGTGTTGTTGAATTCTGTTTGTAAGTATTTCATTGAGAATTTTTGTGTCAATATTCATCAGATAAGTTGTCTGCAGTTTTCTTTTTTATTGTGCTTTATCCAGTTTTGGTTGTTTTTGTTAGATGCCATCAAGTTGGGTCCAACTCATAGCTACTCTATATACAACAGATAAAGCACTTGCCAGGCACTATTGTCAGTGCTCTCCTGCTTTTCACAGGGCTTTTGATGGCTGATTGTTTCTAGAGTGGGCTGCCAAGTCCTTCTCCCAACCTAACAGCACTCAGTATTCCCAGGAGATCTTCTATCTAAGTACTAAATAGGCCCAATACTGCTTAGCTTCTGAGATCTGACAGGATCAGACATTACAGTGTATGATTGCAGGCATTTAGTTGATACAGGCATGTATCAGGGTAATATTGCTTTCAGAGAATAAATTTAATAGCATTGCTTCCCTTTATATTTTATTGAACAGTTTGAGAAGCATTGGTGTTAATTCTTAAATTTGTGTATATTTCAGTAAAATGTCCAGACTTGGGCTTTTCTTTGCTAAGAGACTCTATTACTGTTTTCAATCTTATTGCTTATAATAAATCTGTTTAAGTTATTTATGTTCTCCTGATTTAATTTTTATAGGTCTTATCTGTCTAGCAATGTATTCATTTCTTTTATATATTCCAATTTATTTGAATATAAGTTTTCCAAGTATTCTCTAATGATCCTGTGTTGTAATGCCTTCCTTTTCACTTCTAATTTTATTAATTTCATTCCTCTCTTTATTGGTTTTTTTTGGCTAAAAGTTTGTCAATCTTGCTTATATTTTCAAAGAACTGATTTTTTTGTTTCATTGATCTTTTGAATTGTTCTTGTATTCTCCATTTTATTAATTTTTCATCCTGATCTTTACTATTACTTTCCATCTACTAATTTGCAGTTTGGCTTGCTTTTGGTTTCCCTAAGATTGTGAAGTGCATCATTAAATTACTTTTGAGTTATGTCGGACTTTTTAATGTAAGCATTCATAGCAATAAACTTGCCTCTTACCATTGTCATTGCTATATTTCAAAGGTTATGGTAAGTCGAGTTTTCATTTTCATCTTGTTCTAGGGTCTCTTTTCAATTTCCTCTTTGTTTCCCAAAATGATCCACTGAACCCTCAGGATTGCATTATTTCTTCTCTATGTGAGTAGAGCACTGCACTGCAGTCTCCGAGGCCCTGAGTTCAATTCCCAGCACCACAAAAATGAGAGAAGGGCCTGGCAATCCTCTCTCAAGGCAATCCCGAAACAGTCAGCCATTGAAAACCCTATGAGGGTCGCTATGAGTCAGATACCGACTCGACAGCACCTAACATAACATGTTATTGTATAGTCTCTATAATTTTTTGCTATTGATTTCTAGTTTTATTCCATTATAGTAAGATATAAAAAAATTATTTGATCCTTTTTATGCCTGTTACAACTTGCTTTATGGCATAAAATGTGACCTATTTTGGAGAAAGTTCATAGGATGCTAAAAAATGTGTGTATTCTGGAGTTGTTTGATGGAATATTCTGAAGATATCTGTGAAATTCTTTTGATCTATGGTACAGTTTAATTCTGAAGTTTCTTTTTTGATTTTTGTATGGATCGTCCATCTATTGATGAAATCAGAGTACTAAAACCAAGCAGTACTATTGTATCTGGACCTAAATGTTCTTTTTTTAAAAAAAAATGGGGTCTGTTTTGTGAAACTGGTTGCACCATCACTTGGTGCATATATATGTACAATCATTTTATCCTCTTGATAGATTGATTATTAATATGTAGTGATTTTCTTTAGCTCTTCTAATTTTTGCTTGAAATCTACTTCTTTAGGCATAAATATAGTTACTCCTGATTGTTTTCAGTTTCCATGTCCTTGGTGTATTTTTTTTTCTGTCCTTTGACTTTCAATTTGTGAATCTTTCCCTGTGAGATATGTTTCTTGAACAAAACAAAAACTTTTTAATACAGCAGTTAGTTTTTATATTTTAATTGTAAATTTAAGACCACTTATATTTAGGGTTACCACTGAGATTATAGAATAATTCCTGTAATTTTGTTGGTTGTTCCTGATGAGTTCAGGTATTATTCTTTTGTTTTTACCTGTTCATATTATAGTTTTGCTCATTGACTGAGTTGGACATATTTGATACCTTCTTAGATATCATTTATTCATATATTCATCTCATGAGGTTTATTTCTCCCCAGGTTCTCCTGTTAGTGACTAATTTTGTGCTTAATATATGTATTTGTTGTTGTTGTTAGGTGCCGTTGAGTCAGTATCCAACTCATAGCGACCCTCATAGGGTTTTCAATGGCTGACCATTTCGGGATTGCCTTGGGAGTGGATTGCCAGGTCCTTCTCCCATTTTTGCAGTGCTGGGAATTGAACTCAGGACCTCAGAGACTGCAGCGCAGTGCTCTACCAACTGAGCTAAATCCCAGCCCCCAATATATGTATAGAATTCCCATATCTTCTGCAATATTGGCTTAGGGATAAGAATTGCATTAGTTTGTTCTTATCTTGTAAAGTCTTTAATTATCCATCAATTTTAAAATATTACTTTGCTGGATGTAGTAATCTTGGTTAGCAGTTATCCTCGGGGCTTGGAAAATATCATTCCACACATTTCTGGCTATAAGGGTTTCTACTGAGAGGTCTGACTTTATTTTTATGAGTTTGTCTTGGTAAGTGGGTGAGTATTTTTCTTTTACAGCTTCCAATATTGTTTCTTTACTCATTATTCTTGGAATTTTAACTAAAATATGTTGTGGAGTACTTTTCTGGTACCATTTGGAGTTCTATATGCCTCTTGTACTTGGAGGTCCATATTTTTACCTAGAGTTGGGAAATGTTCTGGTATAATTTTATTGAGTAATTTTTATATGTTTTTGTTTGAATCTAAGCTCATTTTTGGTATCTCATGGATTCTTATTTCCGTGTCTTCATCACATCTCAGAGTTCTTGAAGTTGTGATCATGCTTGTCTTTTGTCTTTCTTTTTTATGAGGGTTTTGAGACTTAATTTTATTTTAAATGCATGCATCCACCTGTTAAACATGAATTAAATGTCTCATGTTGGAGGCACTCTACCTGACTGTACCTGACAGGTTTCTTTCTTTATTGGTGTCTATTTCTAGTATTTCTTAGAGTCTCTTTTAAATCCCTGATAGTCTTTCTCCTGCTTGATCCAGATTATTAGTGATGGTTTCTAGTGTGTTTTTATTTAAGTGAATTTTTCATTTCCAATGTTTCTGGGGGTTTTTGTTTGTTCTGTTTTTTTGTTGTTGGTGGTTTTTGTTTTGTTTTGCTTTGTTTTTTAGTACTGGGGGTTGAACTCACGGCCTCACACTTGCATGCTTTGCAAGTGCAGTATCATGTTGCTGAATTTATTGTTGAGGTCCTGAATTGACTCCCTTAATCAATTTATGTTTATTTAAATTCTCTTTGAAATCAATGATCATTTTTCTAAACTAGACTTTTGAATTCTTTGTGATTTCAACAATTTCAATAACTTTTGATTTGGCTATTAAAGAACTACAATCTTTTGGGGGTCATTTTGCCTTGTTTTTTCTTTCTTTCTTTCTTTCTTTCTT
>VMDO01035726.1:0-15722 GCA_007922755.1 Pedetes capensis
GAACTTGCAAGCTTCTTGCTTCAGCCTCCCAAGTGCTGGGCTTACAGGTATGAACTACCACACCTGGCTATCCTCTTATGAAGAATACCAGACATACTGGAT
Organism: Pedetes capensis; assembly: GCA_007922755.1. Lineage (NCBI taxonomy): Eukaryota > Metazoa > Chordata > Mammalia > Rodentia > Pedetidae > Pedetes > Pedetes capensis. Next base: position 103 of record VMDO01035726.1, read on the forward strand.
TAGGGACCACCTATATGACAACGTTTAGCCTACTTCCTTATTTCCAAATATAGTCACATTCTGATGTGTACTGGGGGTTAGAAATTCAACATATAAATTTTTGGGAGCAATTTAGTTCATAACACATTCACAAACAAAAAATAACTATTATTAAGCATATGGCCAGGGCAAATGAATATCAAGGAATTATAACAGGAAAGATATGAAAAAAGTGTTTTTTTCCCTCCATTTAACCAAGAATGGATGTTTAATATTTGAACAGTTGGGATACAACAGAAAGCCCGGTCCAAGTAGCTACCAATTCAAACCAGGTCAGAGGACACTTGAAAACCAGAACACAATGGCTCAGCAGGTAGATGCTGTTAAGGGTACTGAATTGGCTAATGGCCTGCCCAGACCATAGGTTACTATTTTAAATGTTACAAAAGACCACAGAGCATGAAAAGATAAAAACTAAAACCAGTGTGGATCCAAACTTCAAAGGAGGAGAATTGAGGCATGGGGGCCAGTTTGGTTCTCTGTGATTAAACTACATTGAAAGTACGAGGAGTATCTGTGGGCAAGGAATAGATTATAATCTTTTCTGTCCTGGGGCTCTCAGGAAAGAAATTAGTTTTTGTTTTTTGTTTTTGTTTTGTTTCATTTTGTTTTTCCTTTCCTTCTCACTAAAACTCACTAAAGTTCTTGAAGACTGAAAACATCTATGTGCTGGTCAGTCATACAAAGGGACATAGACACACTTACCTCTAGTGCTACAAAGTGAAGACATAAAAGAGAATTAATTTGGGAGAAAATTTAGAAATAGATTTGAAGATGCAGGGCAGTCCTGTGGGCTATTAGTTTAGTGTTTACATGCAGAACAGCCACACTCATCAGGGCCACGTGTTCTAGAAGAGAGTGGTCTCCTAACCCCATCACAACAGAAAATGCCCCTTCCCCATGGTGACACTCTATATTTATAGGAAATGAAGAGTAGGCAACTATGATTTGGTGGAAGCCCTCTATTGAGGAAATGGCCTTGTGACAAAGGGGAACCCCCAAAGCTGAGGAACAAGTGTAAGGTGGTGTTCTGCAAAGGGCTTCCAGGGCTTTTTAGATGTGCATCTGCTCTAGTCATGGAAAAGGGATAATCAGAGTTCCCTATCAGCCATTGTAGGGAGAGTCCAGTAATCCTTAGTACATATAAATGTCATTGGACTACTGGCCACTTGAAAAGGCAGCACCAAGGATGACTAACTTCTGTAAGAGCTTTCACATGGATGTGGCCGCATTTACAGGGTGAGCCAGCTCACTGCCAGGTGTAGGAAGAAGAGGCCTACAGGACTGCTCAGATTTGCATTGGCACTCATATTAGTTACTCTTATCATTGATATGACCAAATATCTGACAGAAATAATTGAATGGAGGAATTATTCATTCTGGCTCAGTTTCAGAATTAAGCCAATTATCCTGCAGAGAACATAGCCAGCAGAGCAGCTCATATCATGGAAGCCAGGAAGCAGAGAAAAGAGGAATACAGAAGGAGGCCAGGGCAAGATATATCCCCTGAGGACATTATCCGGCAAACCCCCCCCCCCCCCCCCCCCCCCCCCCCCCCCCCCCCCCCCCCCCCCCCCCCCCCCCCCCCCGTGACCTACTTCCTCCACCAAGGGGCCTTCCTTCCTTCCTTTATTTATTTATTTTTAGCAATACTGGAGGCTGAACCCAGGGCCTCACGTTTGCATGCTCTGCAAGTGCTGGACCACTGAGCTGCACCCTCAGCCCATTTTCTTTTTTTTAACCTTTTGAGACAGGGTCTCCCTAAGTTACGCAGACTGCCTCTGGTCTTGAATTTGCGATCCTCCTGCCTCCGCCTCCCAAGCTGCTGGGATTACAGGTGTGTGCCACCACGCCCAGCTCCTCCTCTACTTTTCACCACCTCCAAATAATGCTATCATATTTTGAATCGATCAAGAGATTACTGCATTCAGTAGGTCAGAGCCTTCATGATCTAATTATCTTTGGAAACATATTCACACATAGAGATGTGCTTTACTAATGTCCTTGGTATTTCTTAATCCAATCAAGTTGACAATCAAAAGTAACCACTACAAGTTCACCTCTTATCAATATCACTTTAAACCACAATATTCCACCGCTGGCTCCCCAAAGGCTCATGTCCCTCTCATAATGCAATATGCACTCAGTCCAATTTCAAAAGTCTCTATAGTCTTACCAGTTCCAGCACTGTTCATAAACCCAAGTTCAGAGTCCCCTGTGAGACTCAAGGCAACTCTTAGCTGTGAGCCTCTGTAAAATCAAACATATGTAAATACTTCCAGTATACAATGGCACAGAATAAACATTTTCATTCCAAAGGGGAGCATTAGGGGCACAGAAAAGTGGAATGGGACCAAAGCTAAACTGAACTCCATCAGGGTGAGCAGCAAATCCTGTAGCTACATGTCTGGCATCTCAGGCACACAGTGGTGCATGATACAAGCTCCAATGGGCCTGGGAAGCCCCAAGTCTGTGGCTTTGCTATTAGCTCACATAGCCTTTCTCTTGGGCTGACTGCACTTATTGCCATTGGCTTTCTTTTTCTTTTTTTTTTCTTTCTTTCTTTTTTTTTTATTAGAAATTTTTAATGTACATCATAATGTGATTCATTTTGACATGCTTTTCATTGTGACATTTTCATATATGCATTTTGATAAACATTATCCATATAGGTTACTCCTTACCTACCCCTATGGTTCCCCCCCCCACCCTTCCCATCTAAGTTTCCCATCTAAGTCTTCTCTATCTTTTACTTAGTAGTATTTTTCTATATTCAGTAAAATTCTGGCAAACAGAATACAGCAGCATATGAAAAAGATTATTCACCCAAGGCCATTGGCTTTCTTTAGCAGCTATTCCACATTCCTGGCATCTCCAAAATCCTAGGGTCTCCACTGCTATTTAGGTGCCACCCTTATAGCATCACACATCACTCTGTCAGGGGCTCCCCATGGAGAATCTCGTCCTGCAACATATTGCATTCCCTCCCAGGCTATCTTTTGAAATCTGGGTGTAAGCTTCCATGACCCCATAACTGCATACTTGCAAAACCAGCACCATGTAGGTGATGCCAAGGAATGCCACCTTAGATCATAGCTGCAGCAGTCTCTGTGTACCTAGGTGGCTGCTTGGGGAAACACATCCCTAGGCAATCCTGTGCTGGGAGCACAGCACCCCAGAAGTGCTTTCTTTTCAAAGGAAAATCTTTCAAAGGAGTTAAAACCTTTATGCCCCTGAGTCTGCAATGGGTAGAGTTTGGCCATTCCCTGAACTGCCCTCAAGGCATCTTCCCTATTGTCCTAGTACAAAACAGTTGGCTTCCTTTAAATGGTCCTGGTCTCTTCAGCAGCCACACATTCCCTGGCCCAAACATTACATGTGATTCTTTTCTGGGAAAATTACAAATTTTTCAAATCTTTTCTACATTTTGCTTGCAATTCTCACTGTAAACATGGTTAAAAGCAACCAGCAATAATTATGTCACAGCCTAAATGCTATGCTGTCCTGAAATTTCCTCCACCAAGTTAACTAGTCCATCACTTTAAAACCCAGCCTCCCACAAAGTTTTAGGACATGGACAAAATGTAGAAAAATGTATTGTCATAATGTAACATGAATAGCCTCTAGTCCAATTTCCAAAAGAGTTCTTGTTCCCATCAGAAATCTCACGAGTGCAGTCTTCCACTGTTTGCATTTCTATTAGTGTTCTGGTCTTCTGAACTCCCACCAGAATTGCTCATTAAGCTCTGCTCAGGGTATTCTAGGGCTTCTCTAGCCCACATCTCCAAACTTCTAAATTCTCCTTGAAAACTAGTTCCAAAGGCCTAAGAACAACATGGTTAGATTTAATCAAAGCAATGATCCCACTTCTCTGGTACCAATTTTTTGTATTACTTTTATCATTGCTGTGATGAATATAACTGATAGAAACAATTTAAGGGAGGGATTTTTATTTTGCCTCATAGTTTCAAAGGGTTCAGTCCATCATGGCAGGGAATGCATGGCAGAACAGAGCAGTTCATATCATGGCATGCAAGAAGCAGAGAAAAGGGGAAGACAGGAGGAGGCCAAGATATAGCCCCCAAGGATATAACCTTCCCAGTGACCTATTTCTTCAAATTAGGCCCCCATCTACTTTTTCCCCATCTCCCAATAATGACATCATATTTTGAATCTATCAAGGGACTAATATATTCATTAGGTCAGAGTTGGAGCTGGGGTTTAGCTCAGTTGGTAGAGTGTTGCTCCACATTGTCTAAGGACCTGGGTTCAATCTCTAGCCTTGAAAAAATGAGAGAAGGACATGGCAATCCATTCCCTAAGCAACCTCAAAACAATCAGCCATTGAAAAGCCTATGAGGGTTGCTATGTGTTGGACCTGACTCATTGGCACTTAACACCAATAATAGGTCAGAGCTATCATGATCTAATTTTCTCTGGGAACATTCTCACAGAAACACCCAGAAGTGTGCTTTAATAATCTCCTAGGTGCTTCCTTAATCCAATCACAGCACTGAAGTGAACAATTGTTATAGCCTCTCACCTAATCTTTTTGCCTCTAGTTGCACTTTTTTTTCAGTTTTCACTCAAAAAAGTGTTACTTTTTATTAGAATCTAAGATCATCTCTTGGCCTATTATTTATTTACAGATTTAATCTCTTTACTGAATCTACTAAGTGGTTTTTTTTTTCAACATCCAACCTGCTCTGGAACATGCTTATTTCTTTTTTTATTAGTAATTTTTTGTTAGTTAGCATACAAATTAATGGATTTTGTTATGACATTTTCATACATGCATATCATTATGTTGTTTGTTGTTGTTAGGTGCCCTCAAGTCGGTATCCGACTCATAGCGACCCTCATAGGGTTTTCAAGGGCTGACTGTTTCAGGATTGCCTTGGGAGTGGATTGCCAGGCCCTTCTCCCATTTTTGCGGTGCTGGGAATTGAACTCAGGTCCTCAGAGACTGCAGTGCAGCGCTCTACCAACTGAGCTAAATCCCAGCCCGCATATCATTATATATTGCTCATATTCACCTCCCATAACCCTCTCATGCTTCCTCCTCTTGCTGGTTCCCTTCCTTCCTACCTATAGTCCCCCTTCTGCTTGCATGTCATATATATATGTAAAATTTAGATTATGCATATGAAAGTATGTGATATTTGTCTTTCTCCCCCCATTACCCTTTCTTAGTGCCCAATCCTCCCTGTCTTTAGTCTCCTTCTTCCTTTAAATAGTCCCCCTTTCTAGTTGTATTTTGATTTTTGATTTATGATCCAGGACCATCCTTTTGAGGCATGGAGGGAATACAAGTAATTTGCTTCAGGAGGATAAAAGCAAGCATTCTTTATGTCTAGTTCAAAATAGAGGAAAAATGAGGTTGAAAAAATAGGAAAACAAGTCTTTCCCAGGTCAATATAGTATGGTGCTTGTGATCTGATTCAATATGGTGCTTGTGATCTGATTCAATAATTCTGGCAGGTTCTATGTATGTTCCTGAGAAGAGATAGGAAGGAGATAGTCCTGACTGGAGCTGGGATAACAGAGAAGAAAATGACTACTCAACTCTTGGGCTAAGTAAGCCAAGAATCTATTTGGACTCAAGACAGGTGATTCTCAACTGCTCTTAATTAATGCACAAAGGAACTTGGTTTTGTACATACACTAAAAATTATTGGCAATTTTAAATTTTATGCAGAAAAAAGTACACCAAAATTGACCTCCCTAATAATGATTACCATGTTTGTGCATACTCTAGGCTTTATTTGCACACATTTTATATAGCTTCAATCATAGGCTTTTCCTTGTGTAAATACATAAAATTATACCTGAAGCTTTACTACATTAGAAAAAACCTGAGTTTATCTAATTCTACTCACTTCATTTGAGGAATTAGCAATTTGGGGTACATTATCCATTAGGCATTAGTTACTATGATGAAATGTGAAGTTGCAGCCTGAGTTATGCCTACATGATTTTATAAAGGAAAGGTATGGAATTTGGTAAAGTACTGTGTATTTAAAATTGGTGTCTTTAGATAGGGAGAAATGCCTAAAGCCTGGAAAACAAAAAAGAGAATCTCTTACTTTAATAGCACATTATGGAATATACTAACATCATTCTTAAATTGGGGCATTATGGCTTCAATATTAAATGTCCCCCAAAGGCCCATATGCTAAAAGCCTGGTCTCTAGCCTGTGGCACTACTGAGACTAGGAGCCTAGTAGAAGTGAGATCACTGCAAGTGTGCTCATTAGAGGGATATTGGGACTACTGCTCCCTTTCTTTTTCATATTTTGCTTCCTGGCTGCTATGAGGTGAAAAGATCTCCTGTCTTACACACTCCTTTCATGATGTACTATAAGCCACAACACTGCAAAAGTGGGCTGGCCAATGACTATGGACTGAAACCTCCAAAACTGTAAGCCAAAATAAATTATTCCTCCATGATTATCTGTTATTTTTTCACAATAGTGGAAAGGTGACTAACCCATGGGGCTAATAATACCTACTTCACAAGGCTTTTGTGGAGAATAAATAATGGTAGCCTGTCATTGTTAGGTGCTGTCAAGTAGTGTCTGACTCATAGCGTAGCACTGACTAAACTCCAAAATTCTAAAAGAAAAATCCCCCCCACCCCGTTTTTTGCAGTACTAAGGGATTGAACCCAGGGCCCCAGCTTGCATGCTTTGTAATCACTGTACTACTGAGCTGAACCCCCAGCTTTTTTTTTTTTTTTTTTAACTTTTTATTTTGAGACAGGCTAAAGTCTGCAGGCTGCCTCTGGTCTTGAACTTGTGATCCTCCTGTCTCCACCTCCCAAGTCACTGGGATTACAGGTATGAGCCAATGTGCAGGACCAATCCCCTTACTTCTTAATCTTCATATCCTCCCTTTCCAACCCTCCTTCCCATCTCTTCTCACTCCCCTTTTCTTCTTGCAGAATGGTACAGTATAAAAGTAGAAACAGAGTTCTGTTGGAGCTGAGAGAAACAAAAAAATAATTTCCCCTGGGATTGTCAAGGATATTTCACCAAGAAATTTACAAAGTTAAGAACAGGACCCTTGGAGCTATTTTTAATATTTTATAAAAGTCTTATCTGAAATAATATCATCAGCAGTAAAACTTTATAAGCCAAATAAAACATCAAGCTTTTCTTTTTCTTTTCTCGGTTTGTCCTTTTGAATGGAATTATATAAAACAAGTAACCATCTCATGGAAAAAATGAATTATTGATTTACTTAATAAATATTGTGAGAAGCCCTGTGGTATCTGCAGAGGATGGAAAGATGAATAAACCATATTCCTTGCTTTTAAAGAACTCACAGTCCAGTGAAAATAGACAAGTTTAATGTGCAAATATAACACTGTGTGATAAGGGCAGTAATGAGGATAATGACAATAAAGGAATACATTTGGGAGTCTTAATGTTGACATGAGTGGGGTTGGGTGGTTATGGGAGGTTTCCTGGAGAAATTGAAACTAAAAGACTCCTGGAGCTGTCTAGGCATAGGGTATGTGAAGAGTAAGGGAGGAGACCAAGCAATATGTTCCATGCAGAAGGGCAATAAGTGTAAAAGCCTAGAAGTGAGAGAAATTGTGATTCCATGGGGCTTAGAGTAGAGCTGGAGTAAAGGAGTAAGGATGGGGTGTGAAGAAGGGTGGCAGAGAGCATTTTTATCTCAACTTTTATTCTGAAATTTTCACACCTAAAAAACATTTGAAAAAATAGTGCAATAAACATCAATATACTTTTCATACACACACACACACACAGATGCAGAGAGGAGAGTAGTGTGACTAAACTTGGCAAACAACTGGTGGTTAATTGCTGGTATTTTTAACACTCCTCACCTGTTCCCTCTTCCCCAACCTATAAATCTAAGTCCTTTGATATTGTTTCTGTTTTATGCTTCTCACTCTCCTAGAGAAACTTTGAAGATTAACTGGTCTAAATTAAAAAGTTCAGTTGGTATGTGCACCCTCTAGGAATGCCTAGTGCACATAAACTAGTGTTTGTCAACCTTTCATGATCAATTCCTTAATGAACATTTTTAGACTTTTCCCTCTAATTATTGCCCTTCCAGGAAACTAATTCACATATATGCTGTATATATGGGTTTGTACTTTATATGTGTGTGTATGCATATATATGTATATATGTATGCATATATGTGTATATATACATATATACATATATATACATATATACATATATATATGTATATATATAATATGTTGTTGTTGTTGTTAGGTGCTGTCGAGTTGGTATCCGACTCATAGTGACCCTCATAGGGTTTTCAATGGCTGACTGTTTCGGGATTGCCTTGGGAGTGGATTGCCAGGCCCTTCTCCCATTTTTGCGGTGCTGGGAATTGAACTCGGGACCTCAGAGACTGCAGCGCAGCGCTCTACCAACTGAGCCAAATCCCAGCCCATATATACATATATATACACATATATGCATATATATATGCTTTATCCATTAAGATTTGTTTCACATGAAGAAAAACAATTTTTGCCCATTTAGGGACAATATTGCTTCTATTGAGAATGCATGAGATTAACAGATCTAATAAAAAGGGATAAATCAGATTATAGTTGAATGAACTCCTATTCCAATTAGGCTTTATTTTATTTTATTTTATTTATTTTTTGGCATTGCTGGGAGGCTGAACCTTGTGCATGTTAGGCAAATGCTCTACCACTGAGCTACATCCCCAGCCTCTTTCTTGAGACAGGGTTTTGCTAAATTGTGCAGGCTGCCTCTGGCCTCAAATTTATAATCCTCCTGCCTCAGTTACTGGGATTACAGGCATGTACCACCATGTCCAGCTCTCCAATTAGTTTTTTTAGAAACAATATTACTATATTAATCATACACATGTAAAGTAAGATAAATTCTAAGTGCTTTAATAAAAAGTTTTAAACTCCTAATGTTCTGTGTCATCTTTTCCAAGAAAAACTTTTTTTGTGTGTTGTAAACAAGCTACCTGGGCACATTTTTGTATGCTCTGGAAAAGGTAGGTCAGTGGTAAGAGACTGAACTAGTCAATTGTCACCTAGTCCTGAATGAACAATCTAGATGTCTTATGTCTTGGTTGGGAGGTGGGGAATATAGGGTATAGAAATATGACAATCCCAAGTAGTTTGGGGGCAGTAGGAGGAACAAAACAAGATATGCAAACCCTAGAGAAGAAGGCCCTTTGTAAGAGACAATGATATCTAGGCAGGTGTTAGAATGGGTTATTTTGAAGATAAACTCTACTGATAATACTACTTTGCCAAGGTTCAGAGCAGTGTTGCCCCAAAGAAATTCCTTGCATAATTTATGTAATTTTATTTTTATAACCATATTAAAAAGTAAAACAGAACAAATGGAAATGATTTAATAATGGGTTTTAGTAGACTTTTATTAAAATATTGTAAATATTAATACTGTAGTACATCCAATGAAAAGTTATTCAGAACTAATAAGAAATGACCCATCAAGCCATGAAATGACATGAAGGAAACTTGAATGCATATTAGTAAGTGAAAGAAGGCAATGTTAAAAGACTATATACTATATGATTACAGCTATATGGTATTCTGGGCTGGGATTTAGCTCAGTTGGTAGAGTGCTGTGCTACAGTCTCTGAGGTCCTGAGTTCAATTCCCAGCACCGCAAAAATGGGAGAAGGGCGTGGCAATCCACTCCCAAAGTAATCCCGAAACAGTCAGCCATTGAAAACCCTATGAGGGTTGCTATGAGTCAGATACCGACTTCAGGGCACCTAACAACAACAACATATGGTATTCTATAACAAGAGAAATGTATAGAGACAAATTAAAAAGATCTGTGGTGCTGGCATGTGGCATATGCCTGTAAACCCAGCATTTGAGGGGTCGAGATAGGAGGATGGAGAATTCCAGGACAGCCTCTGCTACCTAGTGAGACTTTGTCTCAAAAAAAAAAAAAAAAAAAAAGTGCCAAGAATTTGAAAAGAGGAAAAAATAAATAGGTATAGCTAGAGGATTTTTAGTACAGTGAATCTATTTTGGATAATAATGTAGCTGAGTGCAATGATGCATGTCTATAACCCTAGCAACTCGGAGGCAGAGGCAGGAGGATCACAAGTTTGAGGCCAGAGGTAGTGTGTACAACTTAGCAAGACCCTGTCTCAAGGTAAAAAATAAAAAAGGGGCTGGAGGAGCACCTCAGTGGCAGAGTGTTTGCAAAGTATGTGTGATACCCTGGGTTCAGTCCCTCAATATTTCAAAACAAAACATATGGTAATGGTTGATACATGCCATACATGTACAACACGTATGTTGTCAGAACAAAGAAACAAACAAACAAAAAACCCCCCAGCACTCAGCAGGCAGATGCAGTCTTAAAAAGGACCCAGTCTTAAAAAAACAGTAACAAAAACAATAACAACAACAAAATGGAAACTCATAGAACAAAAACTAAGTGTGAACCTCAATACAAACTATGAATTTTGAGTGATAATATGTCACCTTTGGATCACTGATTATAACATGCATCACCATGGTGCAGGATGTTGATGGTTGGGAAAGCTATGTTTATAGGGGGCGAAGAAGTATACAAGAACTTAGTACTTTCAGCTTAATTTTGCTGTGGACTTAAAATTGCTCTTTAGAAAAAGCCTGTATATAAAAATTATGAAAATAAATAATATTTCTTCAACGTGCAATCAATGAAAACATTACTGAGATGTTTTACATCTTTTTCTCATTATAAATCTTTGAAAGCCAGCATTTAATTTACATTTATTGCACATCTTAATTTGGACTAGCCACATTTCAAGCAATCAAAATCTATATGTGGCTAATGGCTCCCATACCAAACAGCACAAGTTTAGAGCAGCAACTCGTGTGCACAGTGCCTTGGGAGGGACTTGACCACCCTCTACTCTCCTTACCTTATAATCTCTAAGAGTAGTACTCTAAGCCATTTTGGCTTACGAAGCCAGTACTGGCATATCAAGAAAAAAATGATAGCCGGGCGTGGTAGTGCATGCCTGTAATCCCAGTGGCTTGGGAGGCGGAGACAGGAGGATTGCAGGTTCCAGACCCGAGGCAGTCTGCATAATTTAGCAAGACCCTGTCTCAAAAAGTAAAAAAATGGGCTGAGGGTGCAGCTCAGTAGTCCAGCACTTGCAGAGCATGCAAGCGCGAGGCCCTGGGTTCAACCCCCAGTACCACAAAAAAAAAAAAAAAAAAAAAAGAAAAGAAAAGAAAGAAAAAAGAAAAAAAATGATTTTGATCTGCAAAAGTGGCTTCCAAACAAGTTTCTAAACCTTCTTTACACCAAGATTGCTTCCTCTCAGCTCCTCAAATACAGATATTCAGGAGCATCATCTTTGTACCCCATCCTTCTCAATCCAGTGCTCCAAACAGTAATACTTCAAACATTTTTTGGTGAAAGTTAGTTTAATAGAAGGGCATGGAACAAGGAAGAATAGAAGGGCCTTATCACACCAAAATTACCTGACAATACCATGTACTACTCACTAATAACAGGAGAAAGAACTTTCAGGTCCCACACACTGCAAATAAGTGAGAAATTTATTAAAATGCAGTACAGATTTAAATGATAGCTAGAAAAAAGGTGCTTAACAAAAATAGTTGCTGTCAATCTAGAAATACATAACTGGGCTTTGCCTCAGTGGGTGGAGATTATTTATATTTCCTTGCAACCAGGAACATTATATTTCCTAGCAACTTTCCCAGTACTAATGTAGAGACTTCTCTATATGCCATGATATATTATAATGTAGTCATATTCTAAATGCTATTACTAAGATGTGGGTGCACTTATGCTCAGAAAAATTATGTGTCATTTGAATTAGAAAAGGAACTACATTAAATCACTGCCTGCCCTTTTATATTCATCATTTTCAGGTTTTATCACTCAGAGAAATAAGAAAAAGTGCTATTTTCAACAGCTCTTCCAAAAGAAGAGAAAGAAAAAACCAGAAAGTTGTCCAACTGTAAAATATAAAAAGATGCAGTTTCACGTTACCCTGCAAAAAAAAATGGCATGGCATATTTGCATGCATTTATATGTATACACATACATTTTATTTACAGTCACAAAATCATTAAATGCCTAATTTCCACCTGAGTCCTCTTTGAATCTTTTTATTTTTCCAGTACTGGAAGGTTGAACCCAGGGCCTCAGGTATCCTAGGCAAATGCTCTACAATTGAGCTGCACCCCAGCCCCCTTTTTGTTTTCTATTTTGAGACAAAGTCTTACTAAATTGCACAGATTGCCTCTGGCCTTGAACATGTGACCTTGCTGCCTCAGCCTCCCTAGTCACTGGAATTACAGGCATGTGCCATGGGCACCCAACTCTGAGTGTTCTTTGAAGTAAAAAAAGGAAATTACAAAACCTAAATAAAATTTTAGGTATATGGCATTTTTAAAGAAGTCTATGGAAAATTCAAAATATTTTCTATCTTTATGAATAAGTATCTTAATATAATCTTAACACTTAATAAAATGACATATGTGGTTTGCTTTAAAATACTCCAGCAAAGAAAAAAATAATGAAAGTAAAATGTGGGGAAGTAAATATATTAAACAAGAATGACAGAATAAAGTTGGGCATGGTGATGCATGCCTGTAACCCAGCAACTCAGGAGGTGGATGCAGGAGGATTGGGAGTTCAAGGCCAGAGGCAGCCTGCATAATTTAGTGAGACCCTGACTCAAAATAAAAAATAAATTGGCTGGGGATGCATCCCAGTGGTAAAACACTTGCAAAATATGTGCAGGGCCCTGGGCTCAGCCTCCAAGTAATACACAAAAAGGAATATTGTTATACTGGTGCTCTGAGTGATGAGTACTTGGAAGTTGATTATACTTTTCCCTGTGTGTGTGTGTGTGTGTGTGTGTGTGTGTGTGTATATATAAAGTTTCCTAAGTAAAAAAGTTTAGAAATCATTCATTACAAGTTTTCAAATATATGGGTATTTTTAACAAAAAGTTGTTAACTACTTCTTTCATACTTGAGACTTGGCACAAAAGATTTATTCACTTATACCCTTTAATTGTTGGCATATTTTATCACACATATCATTTTCTTAATAAAAATATATATACAGACATCCCTTAGTAACATGTAAGATTAGTTCTAAGATACCCCACAGATACCAAAATGTGCAGATCCTCAAATCCCTCATATACAGCAGCACAGTAATTGCATATAACTCATGCACCTCCTCCTGTATAGTTTAAATCATCTCTAGATAATTTATAATACCTAATACCTAATACAATTGCTGATGTCAGATGGATATTAGCTGAAAAAAGAGAATATCAGAAAGATGTCTATCTATGTTTTATTGACTATGCAAAGGAATTTGACTGTATAGATAACAAATTATGGATCACACTTTGAAGAATGGGAATACCACAGCACCTAACTGTATTCAAGATGAATCTGTACATGAGTCAGGAGGAAGTTGTTCGAATAGAAAAAGGAAACACTGACTGGTTTAAAGTTGAGAAAGGTGTGTGTCAGGGCTGTATACTTTCGCCATAGCTCTTCAATTTATATGCTGAGCAAATAATCCAAAAAGCTGGACTTTATGAGGAAGAACATGGCATCAGGATTGGAGGAAGACTCATTAACAACCTGAGTTATATAGACGACACAACTCTGTTTGCTGAAAGTGAAGAGGATTTGAAACATTTACTGATGAAGATCAAAGAACATAGCCTTCAGTATGGATTGCAACTAAACAACAAAACAAAAATCCTTACAATTAGGTCAGCACGCAACTTCACAATAAATGGAGAAAAGATTAAGGTTGTCCATGATTTTGCTTTATTTGGTTCTACAATCAACACCTGTGGAAGCACCAGCCAAGAAATTAAAAGACACATTGCCTTGGGAAAAGCTGTGACAAAAGATCTTTTTAAGTTATTGAAAAGTAAAGATGTCACATTGAAGGTGAAGGTGTGCCTGACTCATGCCATGATATTTTCAGTTGCATCATATGGTTGTGAAAGCTGAACATTGAAGAAGGGAGACAGGAAAAGAATTGATGCTTTTGAATTATGGTGCTGGAGATGATTATTGAATATACCATGGACTGCCAAAAGAACCAACAGATCTGTCCTAGAAAAAGTGCAACCAGAGTGCTCCTTGGAAGGAAGAATGGCTAGACTACATCTTACTTATTTTGGACATGTAGTCAGAAGGGACTAATCCCTGGACATCAAGTTTGGGAGAGTGGCAGGTCAACAAAAGAAAGGAAAACCCTCCACTGGATGGATTGACACAGTGTCTGCAACAATGGTCTTAAACATAAATAAGATCACATGACTGGCACAGAATTGGGGAGTGTTGAGTTGGACTCAACTCCACGGCACCTAACAACAACAATACAATAATGTACCAACCTGCAGCTGTACCACTATGTCATCCCATCCCATCAGATCTCAGAAGCTAAGCAGGGTTGGGTGTGGTTAGTACCTGGATGGCAGACTGCCTGGGAATACCAGGTGCCGTAGGCTTGGGAGAAGGACCCAGCAACCCACTCCTAAAAAACAACCAGCCATTGAAAACCCTACGAATAGCAGAGAAACACAACAGTAGTGTTTCGCCTGTTGTATGTAGTGTCGCTATGAGTCAGACACTGTCTAGACGGCACCTAACAATAACAACAGGCTGGGATTTAGCTCAGTTGGTAGAGTGCCGCTCTGCAGTCTCTGAGGTCCCAAGTTTGATTCCCAGCACCACAAACATGGGCGAACAACATGGCAATCCATTCCAGTTGCAATCCCGAAAACAATCAGCCATTGAAAACCCTACATGGGTCGCTGAGAGTTGGATACGACTCCACAGCACCTAACAACAACAATACAATGTACGGGAAAAAGATGTGGCAATCCACTCCTGAAGTAATCCCACAAACAATCAGTCATTGAAAACCCCATGAGAGTCGCTATGAGTTGGACCCAATTCGATGGCACCTAACAACAACAACAACAATACAATGTAAATGCTATGTAGATAGTTGTTATACTATATTGTTTAGGGGATAACAAAAGTCTGTATGTATTTGGTATAGATGCATTTTTATGAAAAATTTCAATCCACAGTTGGTTAAATCCAGAGATGCTGAACCCACATATAGAGATAACTAATTGTATATCCGCCTTCAGCCATAGCCCTGTGGCATCCGATCCCGTCAGATCTCGGAAGCTAAGCAGGGTCGAGCCTGGTTAGTACCTGGATGGGAGACCGCCTGGGAACACCAGAAGCTGTAGGCTTGGGAGAAGGACCTGGCAACCCCCTCCCAAAAATCAATCTGCCATTGAAAACCCTATGAACAGCAGAGAAGCACTGACAATAGTGTTTCTCTGTTGTACAGAGAGTCGCTATGAGTCGGATACCGACTCGACAGCACCTAACAACAACAACAATTGTATATCCACACATCTACACACACGCACACACACATATATTTTGGTAACTGCAGAGCACTTACTTTCTGAGGATACTGGTTATGCATTTAGCCTACCAATTGTGTGCCCTTAACTCACCTCTAGCCTTCTTA
>VMDO01035727.1:0-15796 GCA_007922755.1 Pedetes capensis
ATATTTAAGCTTTTCTCTTTCTGAATAGCTATTTGCCAGCAAAGACTCACAGTCCATGAAAATGTAGGTTGCTCTTTTTGGTGATTTATGAGATATGAGATTTTGTTGCCTGGGTATTTTAGCACTTTCCCCAATACATTAAAAAATCAATCTTAATCCTGTTCAACTAATTGAGATCTTGCCCTCATTATTCCTAAAAACATACACACATATATTCATATTTTATCAACTGGCAAAAGGAAGAAAAGCTTAATATTTTTCTTCTTATAAGAGTGGCTGTTATATGAGTTTTATTTTTAGTTGAATATGTGTTGTTCCAAATTCTGGTCTTATGGTATGTATTTAAGATATTTTCATGCCAAATTGAATATTACCTGCTATTGTTAATATATTTTCCATCTATTCCCTTAGAATACATTATATACACTCATTGAATTTTATTTTACAATGCCCTTAATACTGGAGAAGTTTATTGTACCTTAGAGATTTTTCATGGAGTCATGGTTTACTAACAATTAGCTTTAAAAATCTGCCACACATAAAAATATTTATGCTTAGTTTACATATACTCCCCTGGAGATGGAGATGTAAACCTGCACATACTCCCCTTGAGATGACTCTGCATGTCATTACATTTTAACCACCTTTATGTTGGTAGTTCTTGTCTGGCCTATTGAGCAGACAAAAGTGTGTCCCTTTATTAAAACAGCCTTTGCACTTGCTGATTTTGCCTATAGCTTTGCTCCTGTTCATTCAAATGCACACCCATACCTCAAACCTATGGGGACAATATTTACAGCAGGAAAGAACAGGCATAGACCACTTTAAAAAATTCTCCAGTTTTGTTTGGAAAGGTAGTCATATTTGGCTCAAGCAAATAAAAATATTTTCCACTAGCAATACCTGAAAATACTAGTTGCTACTAGAAACAATGACATTAAAGATATAGACAACCTTGAAGCCTGTCCTTGTTCATTAAAAACATTAGTGATGCTCTGTGCCTCTTTTATACAAGGGATAAACAACTGTACAATGATTATTCGCCACAACTTCTGAAATTTACTGTGTAATGTATTCATTATTCAATCTGCCTCCTTTTACTATGTATAGACTCAAGTAGAATTTTTTTTCAAAACACATTTGCTCTTAAAAATGTATGACATGCTAAGTTAGTTGATGAATTCAGTGTATGTTAAAATAATAGTTAATTTCAGAGTCTTTATAACTTCAAACATGGATCTTTAGCCATTTATCGCAATTTAGGGTGACTTTTTTTACATATACAAATGGAATACTTACAGGGGTGCTTTTGCTTGTACTCATTAAAAAAATTGTTGGAGGAAAATTCAGTCCAAACTCTAGCTTTTATTATGACTATGATTATGAATATAACATCATAAAATTGACTACCTACACAGAGGACAGGAGTTGATACAAAAATAATTTGCTTTATGGTTCTGAATCTTTTCAGTACTGGTTGTGTGATCTGAAAAGAGTTGCTCAATGTTTCCTTTAGTTAAAAGCAGTGATACAAGGAATACTGTATGCTAAATACTCCATTTTTATGGTAAAGAAAATATATTGAGAAAATACAGAAGAAAGGAGAAAATAGGCTCATTTTTAAAGAAGCATGCATTGTGGTGAAGGTTGAGCTTGTTGAGCTGGGCAATATCTTCAGAGAAGTGACTTCTACATATTGCAGCAGATTTACAAAGATTTGGTGAATAATCTGGTAAAACTGTACCCAAAGGATATCAGGGTTTTTACTCCTACCTATTTCAAGGTCCAATTTGATAAGAACATATAAAAGGATTTGGGGAGCCGGCACCTCTCAAGCTCATCTGTGCTACCCAGGACCATATTTGGGGAGAGGCATAAAGATACTGATTGGGACTTTAAGTGACAAAAGAGATAACATAGATATTTGAAGATCTTGAATTCTCCCTCAGGGATTTAAAATTATTAATTCTGAAGATACTAGAACCCTGTCCTTCCCGACCTGGAGAATTACTGAAAGAGATCTAACTTTTAAAATGTAAATATTTTGCCTGTGAGGACAGTGGCTTAAAGAGGGTTAAGACTCACATCAAAAGAACTCTTGAGTACAAAATGACCCTGAGAGCTGAGTTCAAGCAGTCTCTAAATGCCAGAGTGTCATGCTGTAATCTCTGAGGATCAGGTTTGATCCCCAGCACCACAAAAACAGGACAAGAATGTGACAATCCACTCCCAAAGCAGTCCTGAAACAATCAGCCATGGAAAATCCTATAAGGGTTGCTAGGAGTGGGATCTGACTCCAGGGCAACTAACAACAACAACAACAACATAAACAGCAGAGGAGATTTTAGATGAGAGGCATGCTCTAAGCTGACTCCCAAAGATCACTGCTTCTGAATACTCACGTCATGACTAAGCCTTCCCCTTAAGTGTGTGCTGTACTGTCTCCTTTCCACAAAATGAGTATGGCAGAAGTGATACAATAATACTTCCAAGATGAAATCCTACATAACACTATATTCTGTCTTTTGTGCCCTCTCTTGCTCTCTCTCGAATTCTTTGCCCTGAGAGAATCCTTGTGGAGATGCCCACATGGCAGTGGAATAAAACCCATAAACAGTCACGTTTGGGAGCTTGCAACCAGATTCTCCCTCCTCTAGTTAAACACGCAGATAACACTACAGCCCTAGCGTATGGCTTATTTGCAACATTAGGAGAGATGTTGAGCCAAAAGCACAGGCATATCGGGATCCTTTAGTAAGAGAAACCAGGAGATAATAAATATTTAGTGTTGTAAGCCACCATGTTTTTGAATAGCTTGTTATGTAGTAATCAATAGGTAATACACAGAGAATTTAATCTAACTGATAAAGTAATTGATAAGTAATTCACAGTGTTCCCACCCTCCATGCTCCCCCATTATAAATTGTTTAAATTCAGAGCCTTAAACATGCTAAAAGAGTGCTCTAGCACTGAGCTGCACTCCCAGATCCTTTTTTATTTTTTATTTTGAGACAGGTCTTTGTTAAGTTATGCAGGCTGCTTCTGACCTCAAACTTGCAATCCTTCTGCTTCAGCCTCCCAAGTCTCTGGGATTTCAGGCATGAGCCACTGTGCCTGGCTTAACATGGGGAGATTTAAAAGTAAAGTCATAAAGGTAATAGTGATAGTAGCCAGTATTTCTTGATTTCTGTTCATTGCATACACTATCTTAATGGAAATAAGAGATAAGAAGACCTTGAAATTATTTTAATACACTACAGAAAAAACCTAGACACTAAAGATGATACAAGAGTCAATGGGATAGAGGATATAAAACGCATACAAAAGAAGAAAATAGATTAGGTAAGGGGAGAATAAGATAAGGACAAATTTCAATGTGTTGGATTTACAAGAAGTTAAATTCTAGTGGGAGAAAAGTGGGTTTATTTTATCAATGCAATATTTTAAAATGTATAATATGTGAAATATATAATTGCTAGTTTGTATAATTATAAAAACTGCAAAAAAATCAGAGTTATCTGAGGATACTTTGAAAGTTAAAAGTTCTATAACAAACAGGCAGAACGTTATCAACTTTTAACTCCTTTACCTTTCCCTATTTCTTCTACCTTGGTCTTTATTAACAACTGTTGAGTCTCCTACCATCAGGTCACATGCGATGGTGAGATGATGCACGCCTATGATCCCAGTGACTTGGGAGGTGGAGGCAGGAGGATCACAAGTTTGAGTCCAGAGGCAGCCTGCATAACTTAACAAGACTCTGTCTTAAGACAAAAAAACACTACTGAGACACTGCTGAGAGTGCAGCTCAGTGGTAGAGCACTTGCAAAGTAGCTGCAAGTACTGGGTTAACTTCCAAATACTGAAAATAAAAAGTTCCTAGCAACAGATCATCTATACTTTGGTGTTAGATTGATGTCTTGTCCCCATTGTCAAGATAGGAAAACCAAGAGTCAGGGATTTTAAATATGCCTAATCTTTCATAGTTCACAGGTGACAAGTCTCAAAAATCTTTGTCTGTGATTCCAAACTGTCCCCCTAACCTTATATCCCCCCATTAAGCAATGACTTCTTCCCCAAGTTCTGTCAAACTAGCAAAATACTACAAAAACTGAGGTATTCAGTGTTATCACTTAGCTTTCTACCTTATTCTTTCTGATATGGTTTAAATCATTTTTTAAAGAAAAGTTTCTTCCTATAGCATCATTTCCTGACCCAAGCAAATGTTTCTGTCCCTGGGACAAGCTTCTGGAATCATTTTGCTTTATATCACACAATAAAGTTTCTCTAAGTCTATTCAACACCTGTTCCAGAGAAAGTGACAGTCACTTCAGAGAATACAGCCTCTTTGTTCACGACATACCACTTGATGCACTGACTTACACTGTAAACTACACGTGCTGCGAGAGCCCCTGATATTTGGAATGGTCTCCCATGCTCCCACATAACAAGCAACTGTTCTTTAAATTTTGAAGTAATCATTAAATATGTTTGACTCACTAAGACATCTTACTTTCTCAGTTGTGTATTCCAAACTCCCAGTATGCGGACCAAACCACTAGTGACCCTCACCTTTCTACCTTCGTTAAGCTCAGGCACTTTGTGGGCAATTTCTGCCTAATTGCTCTTCCTTGACTGATTACTGTCAGCTGGTGGTGTTCCTTCGCTGAAGTGCGATATCAAATAACACAATATACCTTATTTTCTTATGTAATCACTCTCTGCCCACCAGAATCAAGCAAACAACATGCTAAATTACTATGATTGTTGGAATATCATTTGGGAAACATAGGCTAAAAATGCTGGGCTTGGAGGACTACTACTCCCCAAATTGCATTTTTTTTTAACTTTTTGTTTTAGTGTATGAACACCCAATGGAGTGGAGGAACAGGAATTCTAACTCATTGCTAGTTATAGGAAAGAATAGGACTACTACTCCCCAAATTGCATTTTTTTAAACTTTTTGTTTTAGTGTATGAACACCCAATGGAGTGGGGGAACAGGAATTCTAACTCATTGCTAGTTATAGGAAAGAATGACAATGCCAAGAGTCTGTGGCAAATGATAATCTTTCATTTACTTTTTTTTCATTAAGATATGTGAGGAATGAAAATATTTTATGAGAAGTGAACTCACGTTCTGTAGGGTCAGCATAGGAGAGCTAGTCCAGGTGAAGAGAAACATTTATACTATCTTCTTAAAATTTTACTTTATGATAATAATAAATACCTTGTTTTATTCCCAAACAAAATTCCCTTCTGAAAGTAACTGGGGAAGATTTTGAGAATAGTTGGGGGGGGTGAGATTTGATGAAGTTTTTACATTTTAAGTTTTATCCTACATCATTTATTCACTGAGCTAATATTTGTAATTATTATAGAGTTCTAAATTCTTGAGAAAGATCAATGCACAAAAAAAGACAATTCTTCTTGCTCTTCAGTCAAGTAGTGAGGACGTACAATCAACAATAAGCAGCTTAAATCTACAAACATGATTTGAAAGTAGTAAGTGCTGTAACAAAAAACATGGAAGGAGGTCAGAGTCAGGACACTTGGGAATGTCAGGTGAGAAGAGGTCAGTTTGCTCCATTAAACCAAGTAATCACGGTTCTTGTAGTTGTTAGGTGTCATGGAGTAGGTATCCAACTCATGGCCACCCTACATACAACAGGTGAAACACTATTGTCAGTGCTTCTCTGCTGTTCATAGGGTTTTCAATGGCTGATTGTTTTTTGGGAGCGGGTTGCCAGGTCCCTCTCCCAAGCCTATAGCACCTGGTGTTCCCAGGCGTTCTCCCATCCAAGTAACAACCAGTCCCGACCCTGCTTAATTTCTGAATTCTGATGGGATTGGATGCCACAGGGCTATGACTGCAGGCCAAGTAAACACTGTAGGTGCCATTAAAAACTTAGTAAGGAACCAAGCAAGAGGAGAGAAATAATAGCAAGAGAAGGATATCCCTTTGACACAAAGATTGTGAGTGGGATATCTGGCATGTTTGAGAAACATCTAGGACAGCAGTAGGTTAGAGCAGAGTAATTGAAGGGGAATGTGGCTAGTGAGACATTCAGAAAAGTTAGGGCCTTGTGGGGGAAAAGATTTAACTTTCTCCAATGGACACCACTCAGAGATTTATGAGAAGAAGGGTGACGTTCCTTTGCTTTCTACAAATAGTAATAGACTATGTGAAGGTCTTTTCCTTGAGGCAAAATTTGGGAAGCGAAGCAACAGAGTCAATCTAACAACAGAAGGGACAGCCTACTCAAAAAGTGAAACGTGACCTCAAGAAGAGCTAGAGAATATACCAATCCAGCAACACAGGACATGAGGCTAAGACCTAAAGTAAACTGGCAGGAAGTTTAATAACCATAACAGTTTATACCTTGGGTCAAAACGTGCAATCTCTACTGAGGTTGGTTATACAAAACAAAGAACTGAGGACTGTAGCATGCTCTGCATGGCTTGCCCTGTCAAAGGAGGCTGCCATTACTCTACTCCAGCCAGTTTCTGCCTTGAAAATACAAACACTCAATTTTGCCAGACCTTCTGATTTCTCCCCAGAAATGGAGAATCTGGAATTTTAAGAGACAATTTCAAAACTTCTAAATGCTGTCTGGAAAATAATCACTGCATGGGTTAGGAATAAAAAACATGGCATAGGAATCATGAATTGTTCATAGCCAGAAATGTGCAATTTCCTTTGTTGAAATGAATATGAAGAGGATGGTGACTGTGAATCGTGATTGTCCATTCTGGAGCTTGACTGTGCCATCCATAAACAGCTCTTACTTGTGAGTAGATGTGACCGGAAGGCAATGCTCATTGCCTTTGTTATATCCCTGCCTCATTGTTCCAACAGCTATGTTCTAAAGACAGAGGAACTCTGTCTGAAGAAAAGAAAAATCATAGAATGGTCATTTATTGTGAACATGGATTACAGGCAGGTTCCAAGTCATTTGGAGATGCTTTTGTTCTGGGAAGAATGGATAAACAAAATACTGTGTGCTTGTGTGTGAGTGTGTGCTACTTACGCTATAATTCCGTCTTGTTCTTTCCACCTCCTGTTTATAGCCGTTCTCATAGTCCAAGGTAGCCACAACAAAGTTCTTCCATTTGTCTGATAGGCAACTGATACTCCCTCTTCTCTGTACCTTTGGATATTTGCTGTGTAATTCCCTCTTCCAGAACATTTCTAGCTGCCTTTATTTGGCAAATTTCTACTCACTCTTTAGTCTTGACCCTCCAAGCTAGAGTTAACAGCCTGATTCCCAGCATTTCAGACCACTGAACTACACTTTTTATTCTTTACCACACGACATTATAATTACTTGTTTCTTGTATGTTCTGAGACAGCTGTTCTGAGACAGCTAACAGTATATCTATTTTTAATATTTGTTAATTTTAGCCTGATTTTTGATACAGTGTCTGAATATAGTTAATGTTTAATTAATATTTGTTTATTAAAGATAGATATTGTGAGGTTTGGAGCGGTGGCTCACACCTGTAATCCCAGCGAGTCGGGAGGAGAGGCAGGAGGATTGCAAGTTCAAGACCAAAGGCAGTCTGCGTAATTTAGTGAGACCTGGTATCAAAAAAGTTAAAAAAAAAAATAGGCTAAGGGTGCAGCTCAGTGGTCCAAAATTTGCAAAGCATGCAAGTGGCGAGGCCCTAGGTTCAATCCTCAGTACTGCAGGGAAAAACAAAGATATTGTTTAGCTGCTATTTGAAATGACTATTTGAAATTTATTAGTGACTCTACCCAATTAAATAATATATCTCAATGTGGAAATAAAAATCACTAAGATGAGTAGTTTATCTCTTGTATTCCTCTTTAAAATGATGTACCACTTCGCCTAATTATTTTCATGTGTTATTCTGTGGAGGCTTCTGTTTCCCACCACATGATTACAGATCTCTTAAGAATGAAATATTCCACAATCTAATAGATACGGTGGGGAGTTAATATAAACCTAACAGGTAGCAAATAGACTGAAAACATTAGGGTTCTTTGTAGTTGAATCTAAGTTTGCTGTTTGTAACTCAGAGCTTTAAATTCAAGTGGATTTTATAATGTTATTTTTTCTTGTAATGTTTTCTTTATGGTTTCTCCTTTGCTTGGGCAATCCTATGTATTAAATTTCAAAGAAACTTGAGACCTCTCAGATTGGGAAGATAGTTACACCTGGATCATAACATATACATCAAAGGAAAAACATAATGGCCAACATGAAGGCCAACTGGAATGGAAGCAATCTGTGTTTCAAGTTGCATTTTTATTATTATATATTTTTTTAAAGGAGAGACATGGTTTTAGAAATCAGTCTTTCTACAGTTAGGGTTTTGTTCAGTAGTGACTATCACATTGCATTATATGACTGTCAGCTTGTCCTGCTGGGGGGCTAGGCTGTTGCTGTGATGCTGAAAGCTATGCCACTGGTATCTCAGATACCAGTAGGGGCACTCATGGTGGACAGATTTTAGCTGATCTTCCAGACTAAGAATGATCTCCCCAGGCTGAAAGGCATTCAAGAAACAACTGGGGAAGAGTTGCTGCTTCAAAGTAGAGTTGACCTTAATGATGGGAATGGAGTAAAGCCCCTGGGACCTCCATTTGCTGATGTGGCATGACTCAAAATGAGAAGAAATACAGTGACTGCAATAATGGGCTCAAACATAGAAAACAACTGTGTATTTGGCACATTGTCAGATAGTGTTTCATTCTGTTAGACATAGGGTCACTATGAGTCAGACCTGACTGGACAACACAAACAACAAAAAAGTTTAAACACACACACACACACACACCAGTTATCCATTTCCTCTGGAGTCAAAGTTTCCTTATCAGAATCATATCCACAATTCTTCTGGAAAAAAAAAACACAAAAAACAACTTCCCCTTCATTGAGTTCCTATTCTTACAGTTACAGGCATGAAACAAGTTAGCTCTATTTTACCATAGCATAAGAGAAAAAAACTGAGAACATAAAATCTATGTATGAAAGAGCAAGCTTACACTGACTTCTTTAAAAATCATTAAAAGAACTATAATAAATTGCATCCTTTGAAATGGAAATTACATAACTTCCAGACTCACTTCTTAGAAAGTTATTTTTTTATTTTTTTCTTATGGATGATATGTTCTTAATGTGATTTCTTCCAGACCATACTTCCTTTCTTTTACCTCCAAGTTTAATCCCAATCAAAGGCAGCAAGTCCCATCCCTGTGGGGCACTTCAGAGAATTGTTTCACATTGTTACTGGGAGGATTTGTGGCTTTAATTATTTTTGCAATTATTTGCTACAATTCAACTGTGATTTTATTCTATAATCACAGTTTTACTTCCTGATCAATTATTTGATGCCTCTTCAAAACAACTCAGCTAATCTACGCTTGGGCCTTATGCATTATGCTATTTCATAAATGCTCATAGTTTGGCTTCTGGTGGAATACTTCAGAAAAGCAATAAACTTTCCCATGGGGCATGCATCATATCACAACTTTTCTGTAACAATTTAATTCGCAAAATTATCAGAAAGATATTTCATACCATTGTGATGTGTGAGCTCATCTCAGTTTCTATCAGTGACCTTCCTACATCTCTGCTCAAATATGAAAAAGTAGATCATGATTATGTTGTTGAACATAATGGTTCACTTCTTCCGAGAGACACAGAGGAGCTATGGCTAATTCTATGTTTGCCTCATGGAACAAATTATTTTCAGTATTTTCTTTGCATACTTTTATCAGAAAAGTCCACAAGAATGTCCTCCCCCACTCTTATGTTTTACTAGTCAGTTAATTAGTTATTCCTATCCTAACAAGTGGGCCTGTGGTTTAGTTCAGTTGGTAGAGCACCTGGTCTGCACTCTGAGGAGCAGGGTTTGACCCTCAGCATCACAAAAATGGGAGAAGAATGAGGCAATCCATTTCCAAAAGCAATCACCAAACAATCAGCCATTGAAAATCCTATGGGGGTTGCTATGAGTCAGACCTGACTCAACGGCACCTAACAACAACAACATCCCAATAAGTCTACAGCCACAGCACCCTGGCATCTGATACCATCTGATCTCAGAAACTAAGATGGGTCAGGCCTGGTTAATCCTTGTATTGGAGATGACCTGGGAATACTAGGTACTGTAGGCTTGGGAGAAGGACCTGGTAGCCCACTCCAAAAACAAGCAGCCATGGAAAATCCTATGAATAGCAGAGGAACACTGAAAATACTGCAGGGCATGGCACAATGTCAAGTAGTGTTTTGTCTGCTGTACATAGGGTCACTATGAGTCAAACTCGACTTGATGGAACCTAACAACAACAACAACAATCCCTTTCTGATATAATTCATAGTCCCCCAGATAGTCCAAAAGTAATGCACAAAAAGCAGGTCATATTGAAGACAAAGGTGCACTTGACTCATGCCATGGTATTTTTAGTTGCATCATAGTTATGAAGGCTGGACATTGAATAAGGGAAAAGAATTGATGTTTTGGAATTACGGTGCTAAAGATGAATATTGACTATACCACGGACTATAAAAGAATCAACAGATCTGTCCTAGCAGAAGTGAAATCAGAGTGCTCCTTGGAAGCAAGATGGCCAGACTGCATCTTACGTATTTTGTGCATGTTGTCAGGAGGCACCAATCCCAGGAGAAGGACATCATGTTTGGGAGAGTGGCAGGTCAATGAAAAAAAGGAAGACCCTCAAGTAGATAGATTGACACAGTTTGCAACAACGGGGACTAAACATACAAAAGACCGTGCACCTGGGACAGAATTGGGGAGTTTCATTATATTGTACATAGGGTCGCTATTAGTCAGACTCAACTCGATGGCACCTAACAACAACACCAACAAGCCAAATACAACAACAACTATGATCAAACAACTCAACAATTTGACTTTAAGAATACTGGTCTTATGTTTATATATTACATGGTTGTGAAAAAGTTAGGAAAAATATGGTCTTAACGGCCTAGAAGCCTTTTGGTTTACTGAATGTCTTTGCTTCCTATGGCTACTGTAACAAACAACAATAAATTTAATAAAGCCAATGTAAACTTATTCTACAGTATGCAGGTAAAAATCCAAAATGGATCCTACTTGGCTAAAATAAAAATGACAGTGTCATTGAATTCCTTTATGGAATTCCTCAGGGATAATCTATTCTCTTGAATTTTCCAGTTTCTAGAGGCCATCCATGTGCCTTGGCTCACAACTCCCTTCCTCCATCTTTAAAGAAAGCAGTGGTCAGTTGAGTCTCTAACATCAAATTACTGATACTGACTCTGGGCAGTGGAGCCCAGGACCCTGCACATATTTTGCGAGCACTTTACAACTGAGCTGCACTCCCAGTATGTGTATTTATTTTTTATCTTAAGATAGGGTCTCACTAAATTAGGCAGATTGCCTCTGGCATGAACATGTGATCCCCCTGCCTTTGCCTCCTGGGTCACTGGGATTACAGGGAGGCACCACCACATCCAGCTGATAACATTTTCTTTTGAAGGTGAGCTAATTAGGAATGTTAGTAGCTTTTATAGTCACAAACCTGCTTTGCTACATGAGTTAACATGCCCACAGATCTGGGGATTACAGCAGAGATGTCTCTTGGAGGTCATTCTTCTTCCCACTATACTAGAAATAACTCCTAAACCTTACATAGAAGCTTCCTAAACTTCAGAGCCTATCCATCTAAAATCTGGATGAATGCTTAAAACTGGAACACTTTAGGAGCTTTCTACAAATTGCTTCTAGTTCATATTCTTATTTATTGCATTACAAACTGGATAAAAGAAGAATAAATACGTTCAGGTTTTTCACAAATCTTTAAAATTATGTAATCAATTTTAAGGATAATTTCATGTTTCTACTTTGAAAAATATCTTGCCTGAATCCAACTGGACTTTGCATTTGGAAGCTTTGTCCTATGAAGATTATGCTATTGCATGTGGAAAACTGTCTTAATTAGAATAAGAGACAAATGAAAATATAGATATGCATTGCTTAAGGACAGGGATTCATCATAAAAATGTACTGATTGGCAATTTTATTATTGTGTGAACATCAAAGAGTGTACGCACACAAATCTGGATGATATAACTTACTCCATGCTCAAGGTAGATGATATGTGCTGTCATGCATGCTGTCTGTCCTTGACTGAAATACTCCTGCATGATCAGAGCAATGGTGAAGTTAAACCAAGAACAGAATCCACAGAGCTTAACTTTCATTGTTCATGCATCTCTATCTCTCAAGCCTCACATTGATTCTAGACAATAACAAAGAAGAAAACTAAGAATATACCTCAACATAAAACAGATTTTCTAATCTACCTATCATTTTATGTCACTTCTCATGCATACATCTATCTATTAATCATTTACTCCTTCCATGAAACAAGAAACTGTTTAGTCATTCTTCTATTTGCATATTTATTATATGTTTGCTGAATGCCTACCATTTCTTAGGCTTAATTATTGTGGAATATATATCAAAACCATGTCCTCCTCTCATTGAGTGTAAGTCAATTTAGATGACAGTCTGTGTAGGGAGGTAATAATTCTATGACTGTACCAGTCAATGAAATGAATTACACAATGAAATGAATACTATGTTGACCATTAATATTTCTCATCCCCTTTTTTCTTTTCAGTTGGGAAAAAATGGAGACTAACCCACAAAGTTAGACTGATTGTCACATCTTAGAGTGAAGAGCCAAAATACAGGAAAAGCCTGTTCTCCATATCACTAATTAAATTTAAGTGGCTCATTAGGGCCTTCCAACCAGACATGCCAGAAGTAGATTGCTATTTGAGACAGTAAGAAACTTTTATTGTTGTAAGCAGTTGGGATATTGGGGTTTTTAGGTAGTGATGTAACTGAATAGAGACAAAAACAACAAGAAAGAAAATAATTGCTTTCAAATTACATTGTTCAGGTTAAATAAGGAGTAATGATGGTTTTCAGAATATAAAGAAACACAAGAGCCACAATATTTATTAAGGTCTGAAAGGACATCTTTTAGCGTGAAATCAAATACCTACTATAGAGAGAAAAGTGAAGAATGAGATATTTACTACCAATATGTTCCAAAACACAAGCCAATAAGCACTTTCTGGACAGACTGGGATATTCCTGAAGGTTAATATCCCAAACCTGCATCAAACAAAAACTGTGGGAATTGGAGAGATTGGTATCAAAATTCATGGAGTATAAGGCATATAGGCAATGCAAACAGAGATATCTGAAGAACAGATCTAAAAATATCCATTGCATGTGGTGGCAATATCCAGGACAAGTCTGGACTGAGAAGATCCAACTTGTTCCATGAAGTAATAATAAAAATGTAGCACAAGATAAACACAAAGATATTCTAAAAACAAAAAATAAAAACCAGAAAAGCCAAAGTTTTGGTGAAAGAAATGCAATCATAGAACAGATAAAAATTCTATCTAAATATTTCTCTGAGTATTGGAAGTATGTTAGGCAATTGCTTCTATGAAAGAAAATCTCAGTATTAACTCCTCATAGCACGAGCAAACAGAAATAACATAGAATAAAAACTGAACTGAAAGAAGAAATAAAGAGACATGACTAAGTACAGACATTATGGAAAATGCAATAAAGGAAGTAGTAGATGGAAATTATAAGAACAATAAAAACAAATGAATTTAAAAAAAAGCCAGAAACATTGAGGGAAAAATAGATGCAGGTATTAGGCAAAGGATATATAGAATATTCTTACTTGGGTCTCCAACAGAAGTATAGTTTAAGTCCATATTCCTAAACAGATACCACAATGTAGATTATTAAAAGGCACACTTCATGCAGGAAAAGTTGACACAGAGTATACCATATGGGATACATTTCCTTTAAATACTAGATCTTAATGATAAAGAGCAAATAGACTCAGAAAAAGACCAATCATTTCTCTAAAAATATCAAGGTAACATAAAGTTTTATATAGCCACATTCAAAAGCACATGGGACAAAAAAAGTTAAGATAAAATGGAAGATAATAGAGTATTAACTCTATTTATCTATTTAAAGAACAATGAGTATGAGCTATTTATCTAACTATGATGCTCCCTTGTAAATAATCTACAAATATGAAACGCCTTATGACCTCAGGATCTATTTCCCATGAGCCTGGTTTAGCCCTGCATGCTCTTTCTTTTCTTTCTTATTGAAATATATTTTCAGATAGGGTCTCATTATGTCACACAGGCCTGCCTCAAACTCATCATCTTTTTGTCTCAGCCTCTCAAGTAGCTAAGACTATAGGTGTGCACCACCATGCTCTGCTGAAGAAAACCATTAGGTGAACTTTATGCAGAAAGATTAGGCAAATCTCAGCCAAAGAGGATTAGTGGTATCAAATATTTTTTATCTACAGTATTAAGACTAAAAGAGATGTGTGCATGGTGGATGGCAGCACATCACAACTGAAATTATATTCACTGATAAGTCAGAGACTGTATGATTAACTAAAAATGGGAGGTAGGGCTGTGACATAGGCCTCTAATTTCTGTGACTCAGAAGCTTGGGCAAGAGGATTTTGAGTTCGAGGACAGAGGAAGCCCATGTAGCTTAGAGAGACCGTGTCACAACATAAAAAATAAAAATGGGGCTAGGAGTGCAGCTCAGTGGCAGAGCACTTGCCTAGCATGCACAAGGCCCAGGGTTGAACTTCTAGTGCTGAAAAAGGAAGAAAGAAAGAAAGAAAGGGAGAGAGAGAGAGAGAGAGAGAGAGAGAGAGAGAGAGAGAGAGAGAGACAGCGAGCGCACGCTAGCGAGTGAGAGAGAAATAGAAAATGTGAATAAAGAGAAAGATCGAAACATGAGGACCTATTGTGTTTATTGCTGAAAGTAATAATAATTTTCCTTGATTCAGAAACTGTGTGTTTATTTTTAGAAGAATACTAAATATAGATATTGAAACTTTATGATCTAAATCACAAAGTTCAGGGAAAAATAGACGATTTTCATATTGGCTTAAGAAAACAATTCCCACTGTATATGGCATAGAAAAGATATACTGAAATAAAGTTCTTTGGAGAATTAGAAGTAGATATGTAGAATTTTATCAGGAAAGCAAACATAGATCTCAGTCTTAATGTATATCAGTGCAATGTACATGAATAAATGAATTACATTATATGAAACAAACAAGAGTTGCCCCACCAGTACTAGCGGATATGAACCCAAGGTCTCACACATGTTAGGCAAGTGGTCCACATTGTGCTGCACTCCCAGTCCTTTTAACATATTTTCTTCTTATTTTGAGAGAGATCCTTGCCAAGTTGCTCAGTCTGCCTGTGTCCTTGAGCTCACAATCTTTCCTCAGCCTCCCTCAGCAATTCTAGTTGCCAGAATTACAGAAGTTTTCCATAGTGCCCTGCAACAAGAGTGCTTTTTCAGCTAAAGTGTATAATTTATACCAGCCCAAACACCCACAAACCACACATTACAGAAACTATGAGGAAAACAGTAACAGACTACTAGCAGAAAAATAATGGCAGTCCAGAGGATACAAATGAATCACTATAATAGAGCTCATGGAACATTTTACCAAAAAAAAATAAAATAAAATAAAAATCACATATTAGGAAAGAAAACTTTATTAGCATCGAAACATGGGAAAAGTATAGACAATTTTGTCTGAACTCAAGGCAGCAAATTATAATTTTAGTAACAAATCCATAACAAAATATTATTGTCTCTGTAAGTACAAAGGATTTCCTTTTAAAATACATAATAAGGAAAATAGGATTGTTTTAGCATTTATAGAA
>VMDO01035728.1:0-15804 GCA_007922755.1 Pedetes capensis
TGGTTAGTACCTGGATGGGAGACCACCTGGGAACACCAGAAGCTGTAGGCTTGGGAGAAGGACCTGGCAACCCCCTCCCAAAAATCAATCTGCCATTGAAAACCCTATGAGCAGCAGAGAAGCACTGACAATAGTGTTTCCCCTGTTGTACAGAGGGTCGCTATGAGTCGGATACCGACTCGACGGCACCTAACAACAACAACAACAAAGTTATATGTTGATAAATAGCTACTTTAATGTGTTTACTGAAGAACCAGAAGAATTTGAAGAGTTTGTAGTACAGTTGTTTATGGGAATTGACTTTTTATACTTTAGCAACTAGTAAGAAGTACTAGTATCTACGGTACAATCCATGGATGGAAAGGAGAATATGAAGATAAGATAGAAGAGACATTGGAATAATGTATGCATTTGACTTAAGACAATTGGAGAGACTTTGTTGAGAGAGATGCTCGGAACCATTTGATATGAAGTATTTAATGCAAATCCAGGAAATCTGTGGTGATTTGATAAGTAATCCGGATGCTTTGTATAGTTTTGAATCATGAACAAAATGGCATCATCTGTAGACTGATCTGATTATATTACACAGATTATATTGTCTATGTTACAATAGACAGAAACTGCAGTTTGCCAGATGTTTGAAGTAAAAACCAATGATTTAAGTTGGAATAGTGAAAGAAGAGAGAAAAAAAATGAACTAAGGAAATATCAAACTTGGCAGAACTTGAATATTGATTTAATTCTAAGGAAATATTTTTGAAAAGGACAGTGACCTTATATTCTCTTCTATTCACTTCAAATTACTTTGTGAATGTTCTGGATAGCATCAAATTTATTGAGACAAGAGAGGGAGCCAAGAACACAGAGAAATGTAGAGAAAACATTGTGTAAATGCTTTCTTTGGCTCTGGGAAAGAAATACTGTTAGCCAGTGGCTAAACAGTGGTTATTGCCATCTTTCAAATAAAGACACTGTACTTATCTGCTTCATTCCTATAAATACAAACTTCACAGTGTATCTATTTGACAGAATATGTGTGTATGTATGTATGTCTGTATATATGTATGTATGTATATGATAAATTTAAAGGAACTGAATGAGGAATGGACCTTTGATATGGATAGCTCTGTAAAATAATAGTACCTTGTCTTGGAAATTTTCATAAGTATTCTGAGGAGTTTTTCTTAGTCAGTGATCCTCTGTACAGGTTTTTATCTTTTTAGTAATGTTACCTGAAAACATTCCCCCATGTTCCTGTCACTTTGTGGTGCTGTGGGGGCTTGCATGTTGCTGTGATGGTGAAAGCTATGCCACTGGCATCTCAGATACCAGCAGGGCCATCCATGGTGGACAGGTTTCAGCTGAGCTTTCAGACTAAGACAGACTAGGGAAAAGGACCTGACAGCCCACTCCTGAAACAATTCGTCACTGAAAACTCTATGACCAGCAGAGTAGAACTGTCAAATGTAGTTGCTGAAAATGAGCCCTTGGGTGGAAGGGCATTCAAAAAATGACTGGGAAAGAGTTGTCTGCTCAAAGTAGAGTTGACCTCAATGATGGGAATGGCATAACCCCCCTGGAATCTCCTTTTGCTGATGTGGTATGAGTCAAAATGATAAGAAACACAGTGGCTGCAGCATCAGCTCAAACATAAAAAGATCATGTATGTGGCCCAATGTTGTGCAGTGTTCCATTCCTTTGTACAGGAGGTTGCTATGAGTCAGATCTGACTGAATGTCACCTAACAACCTGGGAACATTAAATATAATTTTCAGTTTTCTTCACCCTGAATGTGTTAGAAAATGGTTAACCTTAAACTTACTTTTGAATGCTGGTGTGGTTTCAGAGAAAAGGGAACCCTCTTACACTGCTGGTGGAGTTGTAAATTGGCTCAACCACTTTGGAGATCAATATGGAGGCATCTCAAAAAACTAAAAACAGATCTACCATGTGACCCAGTTATGCCATTATTTGGAATATACCCAAAGGGAGATGAGCCATCATACCAGAGACACATGCATCTCCATGTTCAATGCAGCACTTTTCACAGTAGCAAGGATGTGGAATCAACCAAAGTGCCATCAACAGAAGAATGGATAAAAAATATTGTGGTACATATGCACAATGGAATACTACTCAGCAATTAAAAATGAAATAATGACATTTGCAGCAAAATGGATGGAATTGGAGAGAATTATCTTAAGGGAATAAACACAAGCCCCAAAAGAGAAATACCATATATTCTCACTCATATGTGGGACCTGAACCAAACCTAAAAGAAGGAAAAAATCCTGTATGTAAATTAGAACATAATAAAAAGCTCATGTAAACTTAGCATAGAAGGGAAAATTTAAGGAGTGGAAATAAGGAGGGAGAGATCTAGCAAAAGGAAGCGATGATGGGAGAAGATGGGAGATGGAGGATGCCCAACAAGGAGTGAGGAATTAGGGAGAGGTCAACCTCAAAGTAAACAGCCCAACTTTATTACTACAGAAATAATAATGAGACCAGTAATACCAAAGGATGGCAATAATGCAAGCCGATTAAATCACTCACGTAATACTGCTGAGAATGTAAAAAGATAGATCACTATAGAGAAATGTTTGGACTTAATTCAAAATCGGGATGCATGTTTGTAGATAAATATTCCCAGAAAAAGACATTCAAATAGAAAGGAGATCATTGGTGGAGGGATGGGGAAGGTGGAGGTTATGTGAGCAATGTACAATGAAATACATATATGGAAATGTCACAATGAAATACATGTCAGAATGAAGCCCATTAAGTTGTACATTAAAAATTTCCAATAAAAAGATACTTTTGTAGAGAAAGATTATTAAATTATTGATAAAAATAAGATATTGAACCAAAGTTTACAAGTATGCTCATATTTTAAACTTGTACTTGTTTTTATTAAATGACAGACATAAAACAAATAAAAGTATTTTAGCTAGGAACATGCTATTAGAAATTGTGTAAACTCTCCCCAAGAATGTGTAAATTTTCAGATTAGAAGGATTCAACATGAGAGTGAAAGTTATAAAAAATGTGGACAAATAAATTTACAGGATGAACAACGTAATGGTAGGATTTCCAGCAGAAAGAAAAGAACTGAGAACCTGAAAAACCTGACATTTTAAAGCTAATGAGAGTCTGGGAATGTCTGTATGTGTGAAAAGGGGGATAGTTGTACTTTTAGACAAAAATTTAAAAGATTAGAAAGCCCTAAATATTGAAAATACCCAAAACTTACAAATCAGTGATTTCTGTTGTTGTTGTTAGGTGCCGTCAAGTTGGTATCCGACTCATAATGACCTTCATAGGGTTTTTAATGGCGACTGTATCAGGATTGCCTTGGGAGTGGATTGCCAGGCCCTTCTCCCATTTTTGCGGTGCTGGGAATTGAATTCGAGACCTCAGAGACTGCAGCGCAGTGCTCTACGAACTGAGCTAAATCCCAGCCCAGTGATTTTTATTGAAAGTAAAACATTTATTTTTGTTAAGAGAGCAATAGAAAAAAAGATTGTATGTGAATTTAATACTATTCCAAACTCAATTTATTACAAACCTTTTTAAATTGATGTGAGTTATCCTGGATGTGCATTTGAATTAAGATTTAAAAATGGCCAAACTGTGTCTTACATATTTTGGACATGTAGTCAGGAGAGAACAATCCCTGGAGAAGGACATCATGTTTGGTAGAGTGGCAGGTCAACGCAAAAGAGGAAAACCCTCCACCAGATGGATTGACACAGTGTCTGCAACAATGGACTTAAGCATAAATAAGATTGTTTGCCTGGCACAGAATCGGCAAGTGTTTCGATCTGCTGTACATAGGGTCGCTATGAGTCGGACTCTACTCGACAGCACCTAACAACAACAACAACAAGAAAGAATTGAGGACTGGCTAACATATATAATATATATTATATGATATATTAATAATAATATATAAATATACATATTTTTTCTTAGAAAAAAGAACACTTCTTAAATGTCCAAATTATAAATACATGGTTATAAGTTCTAATACTTTGATCTGTGCCAAAGAAACTATCTAATAGACCAATATATGTTCAGTTTTATATGATTAGGAGTACAGAGTTCAGTGGAAAACAATTACATTTTAAGATAAAATTAAAAGATCAAAACATGAAATGGATGATGGAGTTTGGACTAACAATCACTATTTTTATCAAGTGACACGACTATGTAAGTTGCTTGTTTGAATGCAAGTTTACATATGACTTTATAGTCTAAATTTTTATTTACTGTACTTATTTATAAACCTATAGTAGATGTTCTCAAATTTGTGTGTTCGTCAGAATTATCCATTGGTCTTGATAAACCAGTTTTTGCTTTAATGGGTCTTGGGCAGAGTCCAAAATTTTATATATCTAACAATTTCCTGTATGATATCAAAACAGCTCATTCAGGGCCACATTTGGAGAATCACTATTTTATTTTGTCATTCTATTATGCAATACAGTGTGAGCTTTGTGCCTTTCATTATCTTTTTCTTCTATTTTAGTGGTAGACTTTGCCATTCTTTTACTGTTCTCATGTAGTTATTGCTTGTGAAGATTTTCTACCTTTTTAAAACACTAACTTTAATTACTATCCATATTTTAAGTTATATACTGTGCTACAGTCTCTGAGGTCCAGAATTCAATTCCCAGCACCACAAAAATGGGAGAAGGGCCTGGCAATCCACTCCCGAGGCAATCCTAAAACGGTCAACCATTGAAAACCCTATGATGGTTGCTATGAGTCGGATACCGACTTGACGGCATCTAACAACAACAACAACTTCTATATTTATAAATGGGTTGGGTTTTAGCTCATTTGGTAGAATGCTGTTCTGCACTCTCTGAGGCCATTTGTTCCACCCCCAGCACAGAAAAAATGGGAAAGGGACTTGTCAGCTCACTCCCAAAACAATCAGCCATAGTGGTGGGCATGGCACAGTGATGGGGAGTGTTTCCTTTTGTTAATCACAGGATCGCTATGAATATGAGTCCACATAGTGGAATATTATATTTTCATCCTCTTAATATATATGTGTGATGATATATATGCTGTGCTACCCACCATGTGGGGCTGGGGTTTAGGTCAGTTGGTAGGGTGCTTGCTCTGCACTCTCTGAGACCCTGGATTTGATCCCCAGCACCACAAAAGCAGAAGGTCTGGGGAGTCCACTCCAAAAACAACCAGCTATTCAAAATCCTATGAATAGCAGAGAAGCACTGAGGTAGTGCCTGTCATGGCACAGTGTCTGGGAATGTTTAGTTCTGTTGTACATAGGGTTATTATGAATTGAACATGAATTATGGGCACCTAACAACAACAAAAACCCACTATGTATATATTTTATGTAATATTTATGTCTCTGGATGTATTTTCTTCTATTTGCTATTTTCCTTCAATTTGTTCCAAACATACCCATATATGTATATTTGGTTTAAATAAGATAGATAGATAGATAGATAGATAGATAGATAGATAGATAGATAGATAGATGATAGATAGATGATAGATAGATAGATGGATGATAGATAGACAGATAGATCATAGTGCAGGAGAGAAGGGAAGAGATCAATTTGGATATATGAGGGACAGTGATTACAAAAGACCATATGAACTTTTACATAGAACATCAATTTTACCTTGAGAAATGGAAGACACTAAAAGAGTCAAAATGAAGACAAATAATCACTATGGTGGTTTAGAGTTAATAGGAAAGAAGCATAGAGTGAAAGCTGTTATTTGAAATGAAAAATAGCAATCAGGATCAGTGATAGACATTGGGTACCGAATAGAAATGTAGATGGCAAAATTCACAGGATTTGATGACTAAGTAGATGTTGGAGGAAGGGAGGGAGTGAGACAGCAGGGATGGAGATAATGTTTGCTGCTTAGGTGCTTGCTTCCTTTGCAGAACTTATGTCAAAGAATATCAATATTTGTTGTTTCATCTGTTAAGAATATTTCCTTTGATGTTATTATTATATTAAAGAGGAAACTGTAGTGTTATTGGTTTGGGTGTTAGGTATGTGTTTAATGAAATATTTTCAAGGAAATGTGAAATGTTAACATGTAAAAACAAAATCTGAAGGAAGCTTTATGTTATAATATAAAATAAATTAACAAATGTATGCATACAATTAGTTTGTGATATATATATATATAATATTTGCAGAAGTTGGGGGTCAGAGCCTCATGCATAATTTGCAAAGGCTCTACAACTGAGATGCATCCTCATCCTGTTTTTCATTTTTTATTTTGACACAGGTATCACTAAGTTATGTAGGCTGCCTCTGGTCTCCAACCTCCAATCCTCCTGCTTCAGCACACCCGTCAGAGGGATTACAGGTGTGCATTACTGCCTCTGGCTTTTTTTATATTTTAAAGATCATAAATTTAAATTTCTTCTTTAGAAACCCATATTTTAGCAAAATGACACAATACATATATTTGTGGATAGTTTTCTTATATTTAATGAGTAGATTTTTACCTAGAGAATCTAAATTTGGATATAAATGTGTTTTGCTAAAAGAGACTACATTGGCTAAAATTAAGCAATAATTTCTCCAACATTTATTTGCCATTTTATTCTTAAAAACTACATGAAGTACACAAAGGACCTACAATTTCAAGAACTACATTCATAAGCCTAAATTATGTCCAAAAATGAGAAAAATAATCTCACTTGGAATACAGCTTAATGTCTATATATTATATATTGAGCACATACTATGTCCAGTGGATCTGTAAAAACCTATTGGCAATTTACAAGACAGATCACTTACATAAGAGCAGTTTTTCAGCTAATAAGAATTTGTGAATATCTTTCTTTCCATTTATATTTATTTATTTTTGTAGACAGCCTTCCTATATACCTCAGGCTGGCCTTGACTCCATGTCCTCCTGCCTCAGCATCCTGAGTGCTGGAATTATAGGTGTAAGCCACCATGCCCAACAAGAATTTGTGAATTTCTAAAAGACATTATCATAGATGTAAGATGTACTTCTGTAAAAGGGATTGAGGCTTCTAAATGTTTTAGTCATAACAGCATGTTCTTACTTATTGAAATTAGTATTTGGGATTTTCTGTCTCAAGAATCTAACATTTTAAATTGAATAGAGAATGATTCCAAATAGCTAAAAAAAAAATTGACGGGGGGCGGGGGGGTAAATGTGCCATAATGCTGAGGGACAGGTGACAAGAGATAAAACTTAAAAGGGAAAGATTGTCCTATTTACCATGTGTAATACTGAGGAGTAAAAAAAATAGAGCCATAACGTATTTCCTTTCTCTTCTGGTCCAATTGTTGTATGCATTGTAAAATGCTTTTAAAAACCTTTACTTGCTGAAATTTTAGATAAAGCTTTTACTGCTAGGAAGTTTTAGCTTATATTTTGTAATAAGTGCAAGAAATGACAAAAGGTCATTTTGTTTTTATTGCCAGTGTGACACTGGTGAGGCAATATCTTTGGGGTTGATGTTTGTTTGTGGGAACTTAGATTGATGTAGCATCATGGTCATTATGGCTCCTGGAACTCTTCTTGCTGCCTTTAAATTGGTGCATAATACTCAAAGCCTAGGATAAAGATAAGCCTCTTAACTGTGAGCAAATGAAAAAACCACAAGCACCACAACAACATACTCAAGAAAAATCCCTCATTTGTGAAGCTTTCCTTTTTACTTAGGAAGAAATACTGTACACAAATAAAAAGTTACTGTGATACTATGGAGTAACAAATGTTTTGGAGAGAAAATACAGCCAGAAAATGGAGAAAAGGGTGACATTGCCACTGTATGAAACAGTGTGGTTGAAGAATGCTTCTCTGAGCAGTTGGCACTTATGTGCAGAGACATGAATGATATAGAGAAATATGTTACCAAAGAATTAGGCTAAGAGAGGAGAATAACACATGTATCTCACAAGAATATAACATGCATATAAATTATATATAGTTTAATAATTCTGTTGGTAGATTATACATTAGTTCAATAAATAATAGTCTAAACTATAGGAATATTATAGTGATCCAAACAAAGAATTTTCTCACTTTTCATAAGTTGCATTTTAAAAGATAAACTAACCTATTGTAAGACTGTTATAAAGAGTAAAGATCCATCCAACAAACAAGTAAATAATTTTTACTTGCTGGTTTTTACTTGTTGTGTAGTCTTACTGAATCTTAGAGCATGTGTATACAAATAATACGCTTTTGTACTTTATGGCTTTACAAAAAGCCCCGTGATGTTTTATTTTATAAAACATATCAATGTTTTACAAAGTAAACAAGGCTCCAGTTTTCTATCAATACTCAGAGCCATTTAGCATTAAGCACCTATTTTGTCTATTCATAAAATGAAATCTATTAACAATAATAATTTTTTTCATTTTGAAATATACAACAGAGTATAAATTTAATAGTACATAGTAAAATCAGTAAATATTTTATTATTCTTTTAAAGAAAGATATTTAAGAAAATATGAACAACTGTTTTGGGGGTATAAATTATCCTGCACATAAATGAATGAAATCCTCTCACAAGCAGGAAAAATGACATTCCTTTCTGAACTATTTCTCCCTCCCTATCTGCTTAGTGTATAATGTAGTATCCAGCTAAAAATTACCTAAATGTGCAAAATTCTTACTAATTATACAATAATACTAATCATATAGCATTAATAAATTATTGATGTAGTTTTTATATAATTA
This sequence comes from Pedetes capensis, assembly GCA_007922755.1. Taxonomy (NCBI): domain Eukaryota; kingdom Metazoa; phylum Chordata; class Mammalia; order Rodentia; family Pedetidae; genus Pedetes; species Pedetes capensis. The sequence continues at coordinate 8,737 of VMDO01035728.1, forward strand.
ATATAGCCTCATCATAAGCTAAGAAAATTTCATGAATTTTTACTTAATGTAATAAAATGCTATTTTTTAACATTTCAATAATTTTCTCTATATACATAATCATATTCTCATGCCCAGAACATAATTGTTGATTCTCAAAGATTTATGTTTACTTCATTTATTTCTATAACTACCACATAAGATTATATATTTTAAATCAAAATGGTGGGTTGGAAGCAGTCTCCCTATAACTCTGCAAATGAAAAATCCTGAGTAACAAAGGAAAACCTGAAACTCCAGGAGAAAAAAAAAAGTAAAGGAATAGAGGATAAAAAATTCACTCAGCAAAAGGACATTGGAATAGAAAGAACAAAATGCCATACACCCATATACCTGCTTTAACCCCAGCAGGAGAAAGGAATGATCCAACCCCCCTACAAGTATACAAGAAGATTTATATTTTCACCTCCTCTTTTCATACCCCGTAACACTGTCATTTCAACCTGCTCCCTTTCTCATATCCAATTCTATTCTTTCCCTTCCTCCTCACACGATCTCCACTGATTTTCATCCTTCTGCTATTGATATCTTTATCATAATTACTATCTGACTCCAAATATGTTGTTGTTGTTGTTAGGTGCTGTTGAGTTGGTATCCAACTCATAGTGACCCTCATAGGGTTTTCAATGACTAACCATTTGGAAATTGCCTTGGGAGTGGATTGTCAGGCCCTTCTCCCATTTTTGTGGTGCTGGGAATTGAACCCGGGTCCTCAGAGACTGCAGCGCAGTGCTCTACCAACTGAGCTAAATCCCAGCCCGACTCCAAATATACTTTACACTATCCAAACCATTTCCTTCCCTAAGGTAACTTTTTAATGATTTGCTGGCTTCAAAACATTTTTATTATAATTATAAATCTAGTTTTGGTCAGCAATGTTACTATAGCAACAGATTGATTTGTCCTCTCAAAGTGATAATAGAGATTAAGACCTAAAGGGAAGACTATACACCAAGAAGACCTCCAAATAAAAAAGGAAGAGACAATCATCCTAACAGATGCAAAAAACTCCCAATAGAAAAATACAAGAAATATAGAAAAGCAAGCATACAGGACTCCTCCAAATGACAGTAACTCTTCAATAACTGACACCAAAGATACTGAAATGCTCAAAATATCAAAGAATTCAAAATCCTACTTATAATAATGATAAATTATCTAAAGAAAACATAAATAAGAAAATGAATGGAATAACTGTCAATTCAGGCACTTGACAAAAGCGTATCTAACTTAGAATAAAAGTTTGGCAAAGAAACTGAGATTTGTTAAAAAAAAATCAAAAAATGTTGGAAATGAAAAACACAATAAACCAAATAAAAATCACTGCAAAGTAACACCAACACCAGCAGATTGAACCAAGCAGAAGAAAGAATAACAGGGATAAATACAAATAGAAGAAATACTTCCGTCAGACACCAACACAGAAAAAAATAGGAATACAGCCACATTTTCCTAGAAATATGGAACAAAATAAAGAGACATAACCTAGGAATTAATGGTGTAAAAAAGGAACCCACAAAAATGGAAGAAGGACCTGGTAACCCACTCCAGACCTTTCATTTCTAGTGAAATCTATTCAAAAAGAGAAAATAGGTTGTGCAACCAAAGAGAAAAACACTGATTAATCTGCATGATTAATTGGACGTGCATATTTTCCTAGTGCCTTAGAGAGTGTAGTAAATGAAGTACTACCAGGGCAAGTAGTATAAATCTTGACAAATATATATATTTTCTTTACCATAAAATGCTAGGTAGTGTTACCTTGAATATAGAGTAGTTTCTTAGTCATTATTAGTGAATTGTATGAGAACACTATGGCCATATATATATATATATATATATATATATATATATATATATATATATATATATATCAGGCCTGCAACTGTAGCCCTATGGAATCCGATCCCGTCAGATCTCGGAAGCTAAGCAGGGTCGGGCCTGGTTAGTACCTGGATGGGAGAACGCCTGGGAACACCAGAAGCTGTAGGCTTGGGAGAAGAACCTGGCAACCCTCTCCCAAAAATCAGTCTGCCATTGAAAACCCTATGAACAGCAGAGAAGCACTGACAATAGTGTTTCCCCTGTTGTACAGAGGGTCGCTATGAGTCAGATACTGACTCCACAGCACCTAACAACAACAACAACTATATATATATATATATATATATATATATATATGGGGGCTGGGGTTTAGCTCAGTTGGTATAATGCTGCTCTGCACTCTCTGAGGCCCTGGGTTCAATCCCCATCCAAGCAAAAATTGAGAGAAGGACCCTGCAATCCACTCCCAAGGCAATCCCGAAACAGTCAGTCATTGAAAACCCTATGAGGGTCGCTATGAGTCGGATAGCAACTCGATGGCACCTAACAACAACAACAATATATGAAGCAATAAAATGGATGAATAAAAGAAATTCTTGTTGTGCTCTTGCATTATGTACATTCTACATCAATACAATGACATGTCCACTATGGTGAGGATGCTTGAAAAAAAAATCAAGCACTTCAGTTGTAGAAAAATTCCTCCTAGTTCAGAAAAAAAAGTGTCATAGAAGAAGTGGAGAGGCTTTTTTTTTTTTTCTCAGTAAATATAACTTTTGTAGTCAAGTGTTTATTGGAAACATGTAAAACAAAATTTGGGGAAAAAATTATATTCTGAATATGAAACCTCTATGCATTGAGGCATCTGCAACCATAGCACTGTGGCATCTGATCCCACCTGATCTCAGAACCTAACAAGGGTGGCCTGGTTAGTCCTTCGATGGGAGACTGCCTGGGAATACCAGGTGCTGCAGGCTAGGGAGAAGAACCCGGCAATCCACTTCTGAAACAATCCACTATTGAAAAGCCTATGGATAGCAGAGAAGCAATGACCATAGTGTGGGGCACAGCACAATGTCAAGGAGTGTTTTGTTCTGTTGTACACAGGGTCACTATGAGTTGGACCCGAACAATAGTGCCTAACAGCAACAACAGCATGTATTGAGGGAAGAAGGGAATATATCTGGGAAAAGGTAAAATGGGAATTTCATACATTTGTAAAGTTTTATTTTACTTTAAAAAGATATCTGAAGCAAATATGTTAAAATATCAAGTTCATTTTAGTAAAATGCATGGAAAATTGTTTTGTACTTTGTACAATTCTGCAATCTAACATTTTTCATAGCTTTAAAGATATTTTCATAATAAGATGTTTCTGTGGTTCAGAAGTTATATTTTATCACACAGTATAATGAATGACCTTCATACAGTTATAACAAACATTCAGCTAGCTCTGTTATTAGTACAAAGGAAAGTCTAAGAGTAGATTTAATTCTTTTCATCTACAGAATTATATATTCCAGAATGTTCAAATACTCACTGAGTTCAGTGTTACCATGGATATTCAAACTATTCTTATTTAACTTGTGAGAAAAATGTAGCCTTCAAATTTCTTTATGTGGCTAGTAAAAAACAAAAAAAACAAAAACAAAAACAAAAAAACAGCTAACTGGCCATTAAAAGCTGATCATTTCACAATATATTTCAAAACATCAGTTTGTATACCATAAATATATACAGTTGTTAATTCAGGTATTGTTAATTTTACCTTACCTATTTGTTAATTTTACTCTAATGAAGCTAAATTTTTTGAAACAAGTTGTTGTTAGGTGCCGTCGAGTTGGTATCCGACTCATAGTGACCCTCTGTACAATAGGGAAACACTATTGTCAGTGCTTCTCTGCTGTTCATAGGGTTTTCAATGGCACATTGATTTTTGGAAGGGGGTTGCCGGGTCATTCTTCCAAGCCTACAGCATCTGGTGTTCCCAGGCGGTCTCCCATCCAGGTACTAACCAGTCCCAACCCTGCTTAGCTTCTGAGATCTGACGGGTTTGCCTGCCACAAGGCTATGGCTGCAGGCTTTGGAAGAAATAGAATTCAGTAAACTACTTAGAAATTTGAAATTTATTGCTCCTAGAATCTGTTGCTTTTAAGATATTTCAACTCAGTTATATGCTTTTCTTTCTTGAATTTTCACTTAACCAACTTTATTAAATAATGCCCTTGGGGTATTACAGAAAAAAAGCTACTGGCCTGTGAGACACATTATACCTTCAGAATTATCATTTTTAAAAAATACAGATTGCAAAAAAACAACAAAGAATCCCACTGGAACTCCAAGAAAAGAACGTGAAAACTACTTCCCATCTTGCAAGTCTAAAAAGACTCATGTGGGATCACATGCCAGTACTACAAATTCCAACTTAAAGTTCCACAAAATTGTATTGTAAATGACAAAATTTCTTTTTTACCACAATTTCCTTACCCAGCATTTCTGATTTGTCTTCATAATACTTATTCCTTACATATTATGTATTTAATATTAATAAATTTGTTTAGTTTTTATTTAATGTATGTATTTGTTTAGTGTTGTTTCCTGTAACAATAATGTTAATTTGCGAGAGCTGAGAGTTTTCTTTAATATTATTATGCATGTCTAATTTAGGCTATGCATTCCTGGTGTCTGGATGAAGGACATCATATATACCGTGGTCTAGAAATGCCTGAATTGTAGTTGTTGTTGTTGTTGTTGTTAGGTGCCTTCGAGTCAGTGTCCAACTCATAGCGACCCTCATAGGGTTTTCAATGGCTGACTGTTTCAGGATTGCCTTGGGAGTGGATTGCCAGGCCCTTCTCCCATTTTTTCGGTGCTGGGAATTGAACTTAGGACCTCAGAGACTGCAGTGCAGCGCTCTACCAACTGAGCTAAATCCCAGGCAATTAGTAAATGCATTTTAGTAAATTAATGATGTCAGAAGATAAATAAAATTCTAATAATTATCACTTGTGTGGATATTGGGAAATAAAACTCTGTAGTAATGATTTCAAATTTCAAATGTGAAGACTATTTCAAATTAGAGGTCTTGGAAGTGCTTAAAAAAATGAACTAAAATCAAGAATTTGTTTGCATGGATTCATTATGCCTGTTCTTCATTTGCATATGAGTTATACAAAGCGCTTTTCTGTAAAGCAAAGGGAACCAGAGGGCAAATTGTGGCATGCTTATGTATCCTGGGAAAATAGAAAATGAGAAAGCACACATAGCTTATCAGTGACAAGTGCATTTAGATTTAATACCATCTGCCCATGCCTTACGAAGTTATTGCTTAAAAGGACTCCACTGCTCCAAGCAACATTGTTCATGATGAAGAATGATTCAGATCTTCACACAGGCTACCGTTTTGCCCTTTTAAAGTTTACTCAAGGTTTGGCCACAGTTCTTCAATGGAGGCTGTCATGCCAAGATGGTCCCGAGAAAGTTCCCCACTCAGCTGGCCATCTCTAAGCTCCAGTAGTAACCTGGATCATTAGGGGAAAGAGAGTGGTATGAGTAAGGCTTTTCAGAGTGTCCAGGAAACATGGAGGGCATTACAAATTGATAAAATTGCATTTTCAGTAACCTAAAAGCATGGAAAGAGGGATTTGGGTTTATTTTATTCATTATGCTATTCTCAATACCAAGTGCTGTATTTGGCACACAGTAGTTGTGCAGTAGTTATTTGTTGAGCAAGCACTAGTTGGACATTTATTTTAGACATTTATTTGCTTCTCCTTTAATATTTTAAAAATATTTTTCCATTTTATTGCACACATTGATGCTACTGAGAATCATGATGCCAAGATTTTTTATTCTTTGTCAAATAACTCCTGCTTGCTAGAAGCTATTCAATATTTTCTTTTTTCTTTGAGATTCTTAAATTTTATTATAAAAGTATGTGACATTTTGTGTATATGTGTGTCTTTTCCCCAACATTATATATACCCTTTGGTACTTTGCAACCTTTTTCAACATAAAGTCACTTTAAATTTTAAAACATCTTGTATGTTTAAATAATTATAGACTAACAGTAGGTTATAGAAAAGTAGACTTTAAGTTCTATGAGGCCTGCAACCTTAGCCCTGTGGCATCCGATTCTTTCAGATCTCGGAAGCTAAGCAGGCTCGGGCCTGGTTAATGCTTGGATGGGAGATCACCTGGGAACACCAGGTGCTGTAGGCTTGAGAGACGGACCCGGCAACCCACTCCCAAAAATCAATCCACCATTGAAAACCCTATGAGCAGCAGAGAAGCACTGACAATAGTGTTTCCCCTGTTGTACATAGGGTCGCTATGAGTCAGATACCGACTCTACAGCACCTAACAACAACAACAAGTTCTATGAATCCCTCCATCACCCCCAAATCAACAATCCTACACAAATCCTGCATTATTCAAACAAAGAACTTGACATTGGTACAATCCATAGCATTTAAGCAGAGCTCACCAATTGTACATTCATTCATTTTAGGGATGTGTGTATGTGTTTATGTGTGCACACATACATGTGTATAATACTAATTTATCACATGTAGCTTTGCATCACAACAGCACAATTAAGATACTTAACTGTATCATCACCATAGACTTCCTTATGTTACCCAATTATAGCCACACCCATCCACAAACCCTGGATACCACTAGTTTCTTTTATATCTCCATAGGTACATTTTATCAAAATGACAAATGGAATCATGAATATCCATTTGAAATTAGGTTTATTCCTCTAATCATAATCTCCTTGAGTTTCATCCAAGTTTTTGCATGTACACATATTCATACTTTTATGGTTGAATAGTATTCCCTGATGTGGATGTGCCAGTTTGATTAACCATTCTTTCTTTGTAATATATTTGACTTGTTCAATTTTTTCACAGTTATGAATAAAGCTGCTGTTACATTTGCATACAAGTTCTTCTGTTTTACACTAAAGTACCCTCAAGTATAGGTGCTTAGCTATCTCCATTTACCCTTTATAACTAATTCCAATTTTTAGAAAATGGACAAATACTAAAATTATTCTGTAGCCTTTCAATAGTAACTATTAAAATAATAATTTATCAGCAAGCTTTTGTTTAAAGAAATGCCATAAATGTGCCCCCAAAACAAGACAAAATAATCTGATATTTAAAGCAACCAATGACATTATGTTATTGTTGTTGCTAG
>VMDO01035729.1:0-15790 GCA_007922755.1 Pedetes capensis
AAAATGACTATCTTACCTCAGAATTTAACCTTTTTTCAAATGTTCACTCTAATTAAATGAATTATTTAACCTAATAATCATCTATTGTTAAATGTGAAAAATATAATAACACTATTATTGAAGGATTAGTAGCAAAATCTTTCATAATTATGAAAAAGAATATAAAAATAATCATTAGCTTTGGAAAATTGATTATACTTTCCACATATGAGTAAAAGCATAAAATTATATTTTATATAACATGAGAAAATGTGCTATTATGAGTGATTTTAATTTTTTTAATACTTATATGCTTATTTTTCAATAATTGGCATTAATTTTGGAATTTCAAAAGGTACCTTATATGGCATCTATTACAATCGATTCATTTTATAGGAGGTGGAAATTAAAGCCAAAACTCACACAGGCTTTTTTAAGAAGCTTTTACTTGAATCCAGGTGTACTGACACCAGTGGTCTAATGAGTCTCCAAAATCAGGCTGTGAAACACAAAGATAAGATGTCTGACTTTATGATCCTTGTCTGGAGGCATTTACAATATTCATTATTTCCCCTGCAATAGTAATAAACATCGCTTGATTCTGCATCTATTAGCCATTTTTCAGAGGATGGAATAAAACCTGAACTCAATATTTCAAGAGGCCACTAGTCATCAGTCTTTGGCAGCTCTTACAACTGCTGCAAGCTTAAATCAAACAATGACCTGGAAGGAAGAACTCTCTGGAGACTCTGGCTTTGACATCTGTATTTCACAGCTTGATGCACTGTTAAAAGGAGTATAAAATAGCTGGAAATTCACATGCTATTACTGTGTCTTACACAAGGGAATGTGGATTTTGTGAAGAAGTAATAAGTAATCTGAATAATGCAGCATATATATATATGCATATATATATATTATATATATTAGTGGATCAAAAATATATATTATATTATATTATTATATATTATATAATATATATTAGTGGATCAAAAATAATGGAGAGAGGGATATCAGAAATCATGTCTACTGCCTTCACTCACATTATGGCTTATACCTGTATATACTGTTCAATATTTTAAAAATCCTGATTTTGAAACCTGGAGAAGTAGAATATTTATAGCAAGGGATGAATATATACTGTATAGAGAGAAGAGTTAAATAAAACTCTTTAAATGAATCAAGATTTCCCTTTTTCCCCAACAAAATAATTTTTATACAAGGAATTATATCACCATTCTGTCTTTTTCTTATCAGATGAATCTATATAGCTATGAAGATATGTAGAGATGGAACAAAATATATTATTGGTAGAAAAAGCCAGAAGCTGATAGACAAAAGCTTAATGTCACTAAAATATGCATAAGGATTCCAATTTTATTTGAGATTGTGGAAGGAATTGTATTGAGATAAGATGAATAGTTGCATTAATATGGCAACTTAAAAAGTGACATGTGAAGTCATTGCCAGAAACCTCGTGAAAATAGTCAAGAAAGGAAATAACTAACTGTAATGACACAATTTGACAATGATTAGAATTAAAGTACTCTAACAAATGCTACAATTATCAATTCCACCTAAAAAATTAGAGGAATTTTATTATATCACATGAAATAAAACATGCATATGTATCATGTATACCTACTATAATCTATGAATATATGCAGTGATTGATATATTTTTAATCCCTCCAATATTACTTGACCATATATTTTATCTATCTTTCCTTCTATGTACATATATACATATACATATACATACATACGTGTGTGTGTGTGTGTGTGTGTGTGTGTGTGTGTGTGTTGTTGTTAGGTACCATCGAGTCCATGTTCCACTCATAGTGACTCATAGTGACCCTGTGTATCACAAATGAAACACTATTGTTAATGCTTCTCTGCTATTCATAGGGTTTTCAATGGTTGGTTGTTTTTTGGGAAAGTGGGTTGCCGAGTCCTCCTTCCAAGTCTACAGCACCTGCTGTTCCCAGGGGTCTTCCATCCAAGTACTAACCAGGTCCAACCCTGCTTAGCTTCTGAGATCTGAAGGGACTGGACACCACAGTAGTAAGTTTGCAGAGATAGATAGGTAGGTAGGTAGATAGATAGATAGATAGATAGATAGATAGATAGATAGATAGATAGACAGACAGACAGACAGACAGATGGAATTCAAGCTCAGTACAAAGGCCTGAGAATTAGGGGACCAGTGGCATAGATGTTCATCTGAAATTAGAATATGTATGTTGCTTGACTGGTTGGTCAGAGGTGTGGAAGGAGAATAACTGGAAGGGCAAAGAAAAACAGTCTGGTAAATAAAAAAAAGCATGAAGATGAAATGATGGGAAAGGGAATGAAAGATGATATTTTTTTTTGCCCTGTGTTAATGTCAACCAGATCATAAACATAGCAGAATAAATCAATAATCAAGGAATAAAAATGACTCGGCCAGTAGATATTAGCCATCAGCAGTCATTACTATCCCAATACTAACACCATTGGTACATGGATAATCACACTAGCAAAGGGTGATCTACTCTCTCCGGCAGTCACGTGTCTAATATAACATCTACACAGATCAGTTCTGGGCCCTTGCTATGGCACTATCTTTCTAGAAAAGAATTAGACACTTGGTTACAGGTTGACTTCAGTGGACATTTTTTTTCCCTAGAATGGGTAATAACTTATTTTGAAATCAGCAGACACAAATTGTGCATTTTGGTTTATTTTTCCTGATTACAGACCTCTCATCTTGCAACACTATCTAAAGGCTTTAAGAATGTTTCTCCGATGAAACAAGATCCCACATAACATGTCATTGGACCAAAAGTACACTTATAGTAAAGAAGGTACAAAATTCGTCCAATTACCCCCCCATTACTCTCAATATCTTATCAATCAGAAGTTGCCAAGCTGATATAGCAGTGGGATTGCCTATTGAGTGTGTAGTAGAGATGTCAGCTTTCATAGGATACCTGTGAGAATGTTTCCTTAAATCAGTGGCCATTACCTGGAGTTGTAATGCCAATAGTTAATTAGGGTTGCAACTTCACATCATAATTATTAAAAATGTAGGACTTGAACCGACTAATTAAGCTGAGTCACCTTACTTTCCATCATCCAGTGACATATTTAAAGAATATCAAATATCTGTTCTACTTTCCCAATATTTAGGTTTTATAAGTTTTGACATTCCACTTGGCCCCAACAGGATAGGGAAAATACTCCTAGTAAATATTGAAAGAGTTCCATAAAATATCAAACTGTGTCTATAGCTTGGTCATTTAAAACTTCTTGTGCCAAAATCCCAAAATCAAAGAGTCAAAGGATATAAGTTTTCTGGTAAAAATAGGGTAAACAATAATAATGTTACCTGGGAAAACATTTGAGTATGTCTTCATATCACTTTACCCAAATTGGATGAGAGATGAGTCAGTGTGACCAATAATTCAGACACTTCAGACAATAGAGTCTGGTTTGTATAATTAGATAGGCTGCTTAGGAAAGCGTAAGTGTTAACCAAAAGTGAAGGAAATGCAGAATGGGTGGTAAAAGGAGAGGATGTGTATCTGTGAAAACCAGCTAAAGACCAGCTTCCATGCTCTTTAAGTTCCCCATCACCTGCAAATTGTACCATAGTAACAGAAAAAAAAAATCGTGGACAATTTATTCTTATGATGTATATAAAATCACAGTACCTTGGCATCTCATTTTGTGGACTCTACTGGATGCTGAAGTGAATTGCTCATGTTTCCTTCAGAAGGCTGAAGCACCCATTTCCTTAGCTGCTGAGAGTTTAGGAAAGTAATTCCTCTCAGATCATTTCCTCTACAGGACTTCTTATTTATTAGAGAAGGCCACTTTGCCCAAGGTTACACTTTCTATTCCCTGGGACAGCAGGAATCTAATGTGTGGTTGATATACATGGTCAAAGAACCAGTCCCTTTGCTTTAATTCGGGGCAAATCTCAACAACCACCCTAACTCCAGAACACACCATTATAGAATAATCAATGGCTTTTGTTGCAACTGCATTGCAATTCACCTCCTCTCTGTATCTAGTACAGCTTCCTTCATTTTCCCAAGATCTTGAAAGGACATGAGAGATTTTCATAGGTTGAAATAAATAAAACAAATATATATCATAACAAAACTTACAGGATGTAACAAAAGTAGTAAAGAAACAGAAGTTTTGACATATATTGTATATACTTATACACATTTTAAAGCAAATTTGGTTTACTGAAGACCACTCTTGTGTCAGTTATTTTGGGCATCATGACAACATACCTGGCATAGTTTAAGGGAGGAAATATTTATTTTGGTCATGGTTTTAGAGGCTTCATCCATCATAGCAAGGAGGGCATAGTGGAGCAGAGATGTTCAACTCATAAAAGCCAGGAAGCAGAGCAAAGACAAGAAAGTACTAGGGCAAGATAAGCCCTTCAAAGACATGCCCATGTGACCTATTTCCTTCCAGAGGCCCCTTTTCCACAGTTTCTACCACCTTCCAACTACCTATTCAAATTTTGAATCCTTCAATGGAGTAAACCATTGATTAGGTCAGAGTCTCCATGATCCAATCCTCTCTAGAAACACCATCACAGACACAGCAAGAGGTATGAGTTACTAATCTCAGAGGCATTTCTCAATCCAAGGAACTTGACAATCAATATTAATCATCACTTACCCCCAATGTTTTAAATATAGTGGTGGTTTTATTTCCTAGAAGGGTTTTTATTTTATTTTTTGCTCTACTTGGGGGTTGATCCCCAGGGCTTACTTATGCTTTGCAAATACTCTACCACTGAACTGAAATTCCAAGTCCATTTTTTACTTTTTATTTTGAAATAGTGACTTGCTAAATTATACAGGCTATCTCTGGCCTTGAAATTGCAATCCTCTTGCCTCAGACACTGGGTCAATGGGATTACAGATGTGCACCACCTTACCAGGCTACTAGAAGGGATTTTTTTTTTCTGGTGATTCTGGTGGGGTGAACGCAAAGTTTCCTTCATGATTTGCAAGTGCTCTACCACTGAGCTGAACCCCCCAGTCCATTTTTTTACTTTTTATTTTAAGACAGGGTCTCCCTAAGTTATGCAGGCTACCTCTGCCCAACTTGAAATCCTCCTGCCTCCACCTTCTGAGTCATTAGGATTACAGGTGTGCACTACCATGCCTGGTGCTAGAGAGATTTTAATTTGATCTCAGATTACCAGTACTTTCTTAATAGTATCATTTTAACATGTATATACTGACTAGTTATTATTTCATTTCCATTCTTAATAGTCACAATGTGACAGTAGCCTGAAATAGGGAACTTGGGTGTTTTGTTTCTGTTTCAGTCCCACCCAGCTTTATTAGTTCAATACATGTATTAAGACATCACCAGGGCTATGGATGTATGATTAATCCCTGGTACATGGGACTCATAAGGGGGAAGGAAGACAAACAAAGCCAATAAAAATTAAATATTTTTAAATTATTTTTCCCCAATTTTGCTTACCTGTTTTATGGAATGCATTCAACAATTTATTTTTTTGAATGTGGAAGAATTTCTGTAGCATATAAAATTGGAGTGAAAAACATTAACTAAAAAATAAAATAAAATGAAAGAACAGCATGTTTCTCAGTCAAGGGGAAGGACTATTTGGATTGACTCTACTATCCACTTAAAATTATTTTTCAGAAATTCCTATTAAAAACAGAAATCAAAAACTTTAAAAAATATATTATAGCAGTGAAGGCCCTCAACTCTATAGTTTGATTCCTTTGGTCCTTTAAAACCTTTAACTTGTCATTTTATATATTTTTGTAATGTAGCAGGTGAATAAATCATGTAGATTTGGAAAGTAGTTTTTACCCACATCCATTAGCTTATGAATTATTGACACTTACTCCTAAACTCACACAAACCTAAGAAAGATGGAGCATTGAGGTCAGAGTGAGGTTTTATCAAAAGACACAGATACTGATAAAAAGTGCAATCACATAGAAGACAAAGAAGGCATGATCATGTAAACAGGATTTTATGCATGACATGGGTATTCAAAGAGTTAACAATTTGGAGAATGGCTTTGGACTTTTTGGAGATAATCTTTGATTGGGAATAACACCAATTTAGGAATCATGAGACTAGGATTCCAAATCTACCATTAGGAATGATTACATGTTTAAACTAAACTACTCATTTAATATTGCTTGGTCAAGAATCTGTATCCATCAGACAAATGAGATGCATTTAGAATTTTGTCATGAGGAAAAAGCAAAGGACGCAAAGATAGGTGAAGTCTGGTTTGGGAAACAGTGTTCATTAGATTCTAAAAAGTAATTCTATGAGTCCTGAACATTTAAGGATCACTTAAGCAAATACATGTTTTCTTCCATTCCAAAAGCCAGATATATGAGCCTTATGTTAAAAGTAGAGTGTTATAATACAAACAGTATTAGACTTTTAGCTGGATTGTGCAGTGAAATTCATTGGTGATAAACTGTATCATAAGCAAGGAGTGGGGATGTTTGAGGCTCTTTCATAACATGTAAATGTAAAGCAGAGCCAATGAGCCATTCCAGCTGAACTTTTTTTTTTTGCTGCTCAATGAAAAAGTCTAGTTCAATAAATGTTATATTTTTATTAATAAAAGAAAATGGGTACTATAGTCATAGGTCTCATTAATTTAAAATATGCAAATATTAAGCAACCCATGGCAGTCCCAACAGATGTTTAGTGGAATTTCAGTTTTCAGTGGCATTTCATCAAGATGTTGACCTAGATTTGTCAGTGCCTGAGATGGTTTAGCTAAGTCTGTACTCACCAGAATTGCAAGAGTCTCTGTGGTACTGTCCTCATTTAAAGGCATCCACTCTCCCATGACTTTTTCATCAATAGTTCCCTTTACGAAACATTTGACTACTGGGATGAGGCTGTAAATCAGTGATCCTCATCAAAACTATTTCTCTGTGACTACTTTAATTAGTTCTAAGCAACTACCTATTACAAAAAAAACCCTGTCATTCTTCCTAATTTGTATATAAAATTAATATTGCACCACTATCACCATAGAGATTTTAGCTATTACCTGTCACTCTGTTACCTTCAAAATTGACTCACATTCTACATATGACTTACAGTACTTCATAAATTACAGAATTTCTTGCAGCCTGAGGTGATAAGAAAAGAGATTTGTCCATTGCCATTTCAAATTTTGCTTTTTATATGTACTTGACCAGTAAAACTATAATGTTTTAGGAGATAATATGAAATATATATTCTTCAATGTAGTTGAAATTTGCTTTATATGCAAAGTCATCTAAATAAGATTCAATTCCTGAGTGTATTTCAGTTACTTTATATTGCTCTATTCTTTTTCAACTGCATCTTAACAAGTACATTAATTATTGTTCCATTGATTGATATTTTAGTATATTTGTCTCACTCTGAAAGAAATTTCTTTCTCTTTGAACTTTCTTTCAAGCCAACTAAGTCATTGTCTCTATATTTTTCCTGGATCACAACATGTGATCTGCTTTCCTCATGGAGATACTCATAAGTGCCAGGGCCACACATTGCAGTTGGAAACACTCCCACCCACCACCCAGGGCAGAGTTGGTTCAGATGCAGTCTTTACAGGGCTTTGTCGTTTAGCAGTTTCCCATGTTTCTCACACTGCACCAAAGACCAATTACAAAACATGTTCTCCAGCCAGTGACCCTGCTGCAGAAACAACCTCTTCACTGAATTGCTACATTAGAACTTGAAGAACTATGAAGGTGACTTATTTCAACAATAAAAGAGGGTTTAATACAGGCTATGTTTTCTCTCTCAGTATTGAGAGAGGTTCTGAAAGATGAAAAGTAAAAGTGAAGGGAAATAAAGCTTGAAAATGCTGCTTTAGGAAAAGAAATGACATTAACTCAGTACTTTTTATGAAAACACTTCTCTTCACACTACACTACTTTTTTCAGTAAAGTAATAGGCTTCCACTGGTTAAAATTTGACCTCAAAATAGGTCATTTTAAATCCTCCAAGAAACATCCTGTCAAGCTCCCAGGGGTTTATTTGCTTTTGAAACTCTATATTCAGAAATCTTCATATGTACTCTGTGATTATAAAGGCTTATAATCATATGACTTGATTTAATGGAACAAAGAACACAACTTCTGTGGAGTATCTCTAACAAATCACATTAAACCTTCATATACTCTTTTTTATATCTGCTCCTAAAATCTTGAAAAGCCCTATTCTATCTTGTCTACCTGTAAACACAACCACCTTTCAAGACCCATCAAAAATATCATCTCTAAAAAGTTATACTTATCTCATTACCTATTTTATTCTTGAAGAGAATGGAATCACTCCTTTATGTACCTTCCTATCATAACCCCTGGCATTTTTAGCATACAAAGTTACTTGCCTCCACCTCACTAGATAGGTGCCCTCTAGTCTATATCAGACTCATAGCGGCCCTATGTACAATAGATGAAAGACTATTGTTGTGCTTCTCTGCCATTCATAGGGTTTTCCATGGCTGACTGTTTTTTCAGAGTGGGTTGTTTGGTCCTTCTCCTCACCATATGGCACCTGGTATTCCCAGGCAGTCTCCCATTCAAATAGTAACCAGGCCTGATCCTGCTTAACTTCCAAGATCTGATGGGATCTGCCACCACAGTGGTATGGCTGCAGGCCCTCACTAGATTACAAACCTTAAATTATAGTACACCTCATTGTTCCATCACAGGGCTTGTCACAGAGTCTGAGGTAGAGCTGGATTCTGCAATTTTAGAATGAATGTGGGAGAATAATGTTATGATTTAAGGCAACTAGTTTTCTTCCACATCTCTCTTTGTAGTTAGAAAGACATTATAACTATAAAGTTAGAAAGACATTAAGATAATATAATTATTCACTTTTAATTTTACACTTAAATATTTGCTGCCAAAAAAATTTGCCCAAAGATAAATGCAGTAATTAACTGTTACTAAAATTTTTAAAATTAAAAAAAAAACTTTTTTTTTCTAGAGTCCATAATATTATACTGTCCTTTACAGGCCAGTATATCTCTAAAATTCCATGTCCTTGATATTCTTTTTATTGACTTTTTTTAGAAGTAACATTTCTAATGCCAAAGTCTAGAATCAACATTTTTTGAGGGATCATTAAATGAAAAGTGTCAATATAACTCATGTAAAGAAGTAAAACTCTCAAGGTCTTGGTTTTTGAATTTAGGAAAATTTCCGGAACAAAATTCTGCCTTTGAAGTTTTATCTAGCCATCACAATAAGGTCTGGAAAACATAATTTTGATATAATTTCTTATAAAATAACAGCTCATGATATCTGGAAGCCAATCTTGACTATCTTTGTAAAAGATTGCTTGTCATTTATTTACTGTATGCTATGTCAAGTAAAAACATAAAAGAAATATTTTATGTAAATACTTGTAATTTTCTTTTTTTGTTTGTTTTTAATATATTATGTTCTAAAATATTTTCCTATTATTGTTTTCATGTTTGCTTTGGTAAATGTTACTGGGTGATTCTATCACTGAAAATACCATCAAAATTATTTTACATTTTCACCAATTTTGGAAAATCAGACTAAATTAAATTACTTTATCACAATGATTATTACTTTATTCTCACAGTTTATATATGCACATATTTTCTGAAAGGATTTCTTACCAGAGACTTAGGGAGCATTTAGATTATATTAATTTAGATCCACAAATATTACTATAATACTGGTTACAAAAAAAAATGGTGTGGCATGTTTTTCTTTAAGGAACAAAAAAGTATCAAAATGTTCAAACAAGGTAAGTTATACATTCATAATTCAGAGATCATAGTAGAGAAGTTATTATTCTAATATTGTGGTAATATGACACCCTTAGCCAAGTATGACATTTAAATTTAACTTAAGTTGAGTGGAAGTAAATATCCACTTTTTCATCCATATTAGCTACATTCACAATGTTCAATCCTCACATGTAGGTAGTGAAATCTGTGAAGGGAGTCCACATGTCCTGGTTACCAACCAGCCCAAATACAGTGAGCAGAACACACTTCTACACTATGAGTAAAAGGAATTACCACCTACAGCTGGGCAACAAGGGAAAACAGAAGCCTAGAATTCACTCTGAGCTCTTTCTCCAAGACTCAGAAACTTTGCTTGGGAGAGATGGACTTTTGACCAGATGCTGTAGGCTTGGGAGAAGGACCTGGCAACCCCCTCCCAAAAAAATCAACCTGCCATTGAAAACCCTATGAACAGCAGAGAAGCACTGACAATAGTGTTTCCCCTGTTGTACAGAGGATGGCTATGAGTCAGATACCGACTCGATGGCACCTAACAACAACAACAACAATTCATGAGTAACACAGCTGAGTGACACAAAAAGGCAACTAGAATCTGGTTGTATACCCTAGCATCACAAGAGTCACTGAACTAAAGCATTGAAGGTCATCCTGTTCTTGCGGACTAGGCGTCACTAAAACAGAGCCTAGATTAGTCATACCAGCTCCTGGCTGATCTCAGGAGCTGCATTCCCAACACATTCTACTACTATTCTTGAGAACTACAAGCAAGAATTTTGGAAGTACTGGGTTGGTGCAAAGATACCTGGAGACCTGAACTATAATATTTTATAGGACAGCACAGAAATAGAATATTCTCATCCATTTTCTTGAGGAATTCTGGTGTAACATGAGATGCATGCCAACAACCAATCACAATACAGTGTGACATAATTAATGATACAGAGTGTAGAAGATGATGAAGTAGGAGAAAAGAGGCACTACTTCACTTTGAATAAAATAGATAAATGAATTTAAAATTTTAAATAAAAATAAGAGCATAAATTTATATATATATATGTTTGTATGATCTTGAGAAATTGCAGAATCATTGTTCTCTACTGACAAAGTTTCTACTTTCAGAAATAAAGGGCAATGCTTCAATAGGGTGACAAAATGCTTATAAACTGTGCCAATGAGTACAACATTGTTATAATAAAATATGATCTTGGCAGAAATATATTACCATGGTAACATCAATATTAGTGGACATTGTTTTGCCTTTTTATTTATGAAATATTTTCATAAGGAAAAGAATAAAATCCTTAATTAATAAGACAAGTGATTACGATTTTTCCTAGTGTTAAAGTTCTACAAAGTGTATAACAACTTATTTTTTTACTGTATATTTCTAAAATCTGTTTTGTAGCATTAGATGGACTAGCAAAAAATATTCTCCAAAACAAAATTGCTTTAACTGTGTTGGCTGTGGTAAATAAAAATCCATATAGAAAATATTTGTGGGTTTTCTAAAATATTTGAACAATTAATTTCCCTTTTACACATAGATATTTGTTAAATTTGAGGGAAATTGTTTTTTTTTTCAGAACACATGTTTTAAAATGTTTTCCTACCAATACCCAAAGATTTCTAAGCAACTAAATCTTCTGAGACAAGCAGCAAGTTACTCTGTTTCTGTCTCTCCCCATAAATATTTGAAAAAAAAAAAAAGATGTGCCCTGAGGCCATTTTTTTCTAATCTTGTATAAAATGTATGAATCTGTCTAAATTGCAATGTTCTATTTTACCTTACTTTATTTTATTTTATTTTATTTTTTTTATTTTATTTTTTCTCCCTTTGTTAGTAAATGATGACAGGATACGGAGTAATACAGCATTGGCTTTTTCCATTATCTAACCATTACATGACTTTTGGCTACACTTTTATCAACCCACAAGGTTTATGGAGCCTTATGGCTAACATGTAGTAGAACTCAAATGCATATTGGGTTTATATTCCCTTATTTTTCCAATGTATTCACGAAGTTGCTTTGTTTACATTAAGATTATCTTTTCCCCCTTTATCCCCCTATGTTGACTCTTTTCCCCATCCCACCTTCTGCAATCTTCACTTCCCTCTGCTAGTTCCCTCCCTCCTCCTTTCTACTCTTTGTATTGCCCTTTCTTTACTAAGTTTAATTGTGCATTTTTTAGATATCATCTCATTTATAGGATTCTTTTCTTCCTTTAAGTAAGATTCAGCTCCCACATATGAGTAAGAACATATGGTATTTCACCTTTTGAGTTTCTGTTCATTTGTTTAAGATGATGTTTTCTAGCGATCCAGTTTGCTGCATTTTTTAATGCTGAGTAGTATTCCATTGTGTCTATGTACAATAATTTTTAATCCATTCTTAGGGCACCTTGGTTGGTTCCATAGCCTTGCTATTATGAAAGCGATGCATTGAATATGGAGATGCAGGTGTCTCTGTGGTATGATGAATTGTCTCTCTTTGGGTATATTCCCAGTAGTGGTATACTTGGGTCATATGGCAGTTCTATTTTCAGTTTTCTAAAGTATCTCCACATTGATTTCCAAAGTGCTTGAACCAATTACAATCCCACCATCAGTAAAAGATATTCCTTTTTCTCCACGATCTCTTCAGGATTTGTTATAAATTGTTTTGTTCATCTTGGCCATTCTTATTGGAGTTAGGTGGAATCTCAGAGTCGTTTTGATTGGTCCATTTTAAAAAGTTAGCAAAATCTTAGGTTTTATTAACAGCTGTTGGTCTTGTTAATATCACTTTGTTTATAACTACACAAACTTCTAGTAGTCATTCAAATGCAACATTGGATTGAAGAACTTGATCTCTAATGTACATTACTAATGCATTATAAAAAAAGTTAAGTGGAGATATTTAATATCTAATATGTGATCTCTATTTTATTGGTAAACATCTTACTTAGAAAGGATTTTGACTATAAAAATACCTGGACAGGAAGGGGGCAAGATGGCAGACAGATAACGCACACCTTCTGTCCCAGAATAGAGGGAAGCCTTGATTAGGGGTTTGGAACTCATATTGAATAGATAGAAACAGTGATAGTTTAGATTGGGAGATAGAGGATGAAACTGGATGAACACTGAAATCGAGCATTTGGCTTCGGAGGAGCTACACAGAGGTCAGCAGTGGGACCACCATTCTGCCATCACACAGATGGTGGGATAGAATCCTGGAGACTCGGAGGGAACTTCGCACACACACCCACGGGAGCCAGACCCAACACGGAGTGCAACCTTGACATCACACTGTCACCCTGCCTGGGGGACACAAACTACAAGTTTTGGGTGAGTGAGTTTGAGGTGGCACACAGAATCGCCATCCATACTGGCACACATCCCACAGCCTGAGGTGCTGGGCTGTTGTAAGTCCCTCATGCAAGAAAATAGGGATCAGATCCACGAGAGTGGATACTTAAGGGTATGGGGAGTGATCACAGAGGGAACTGGGAAACTGTGCCACTGGTATAGGTCCAGAGCTGAGATATAGCTCCCTCCCTCCTGTTGTGGCAGGACAGTTGTTCAGATGCAATCTCTACAGACATACAGGCCCACATACACCCGGATCCCAGACACACCAGAGGTGATCCTAAGTCATCCCACTGCACTGTGGAGTAGGCTGGGGTCTGAAGAGGCAACTGAGCCCCACGCGATCAGAGTGGTCCTTTTCAGCAGAGCCTACTGGCACAATTAGTCACAATTAGAGCAATTTTGAGCACTATCGCCATGCATGGACAAACCTGCTGAAGATTCCCTCCAGGGCGATTGGATATCATCCCGCCCACAAAAGGATACAGTCCTCCCAAGTGGCCTCCCAAGTGGGCGGAAAGTCCTGCAATAAAAAAATACACCATAGCAGCCATATTACATCCATGCTGTAGGCTTTGGGGTGGAAATCTCTGATTAGGGGAATTGGCACCCGAACTACGTGTTGTTGTAGTTAGGTGCCATCGAGTTGGTACCCAACTTACAGCGACCCTCACAGGGTTTTCAATGGCTGACTGCTTTGAGATTGCCTTGGGAGTGGATTGCCAGGCCCTTCTCCCATTATTGCAGTGCTGAGAATCGAGCTCAGGATTGCAGAGACTGCAGCACTCCACCAACTGAGCTAAATCCCAGGCCCGAACTATGTGAGACAGGGAAAACTCTAGGCAGGACCTCACAGGTTCTACTGCCTCTCGAACAATACAATAGACATAGAATAGTTCATGGAACAGTCTCTTTGGGCAGTCACTTAAACCTAGGACATTGTGGGGTGGTCTGCCATACCTCCTCAATTGGCAAAAGCTCTATACACTAAGCCAGATCGCTTCTGCAGATTGTGTGAAAACATTGCCACCTTGAGCTCTGTAGGGAGCACTACTTCCTGCAGTATTGGCTTCTCCCGGAGGAATTGGGTGTCCGCAGTTCAGATTCCACCTGCAAGAACATACAAGGGCTTTTTTTTTTTTTTGTACGGGGGTTTGAACCCAGGGTCTTGCACCTGCTTGATTTGCAGGTGCCGGACTGCTGCGCTTCGCCCCCAGCCCACATTTTTTACTTTTTGAGACAGGGTCTCACTGAGTTGCACAGACTGCCTCTGATCTCAGGCTTGCAATCCTCCTGCCTCTGACCCCCAAACCACTGTGATTGCAGGTGTGCACCACCACACCTGGTTACAAGTGTTTTTATATGTGTGTGGGAGCATGTATGCATGAGGATTTTTTTTCATTTCTATTTTTCTTCCTTTCTTTTACTCTCTTCCCCTTTTCTATTCTTCTTCTCTTTTTCTTAAGCTGTACCTGTGTCTTTGTTTTAATTATTTTACCCTTAAGTTTTAACCTTAATTTTAATTTTGACAGTAATTTCTATTAGCCTCTATCCTCTACCTCCTCTTTCCCCATCTTCTGTCACCAGATCCCCCCCCCCTTTCTCACCCCATAGAAGAGAAACAAAGTATATCACCTCCCTAGCCCCTAGCCCACTTGGAGTTGGGCTGGTGGACAAAAGAGAACCACACAGACCAAAAAGCCAAGAATATACCCAGCTCTAACTCTATAACTCTTATAAACTCTAATAAGCACCAGAGATTCAGCCCCACACAATTTCAAAGGAATAACAGAGGGAGAAGTTCTGCACACTCAGGAGAGATGGATTCTATTTCCTGTACCATATTATGAGCAAACAAAGTAAACCTAAAAAACACAAAGGGCAGGATGGATCTGAAGGCTTCACAGATCAACCCCCCCAAAAAAATAACTCCAAGGACTCTCAATTCTTAGAGATCTCTGATTTGGAACTCAGAGTCATGGTTATAAACATGCTAAGAGAAAGTAAAACGAATACTATAAGCACCCAGGAAATCCTTGAAAAGAAGGTCTCTGACTTGGAATCACTTCTGGCATCCCAGTTAGAAATTATAAGGAAAAACCAAGCCACTCTCCTTGATTCTCAATCCAAGTTAACTGAATTGAACTCAGCTAAAGAATCCTTTTCATCGAGACTGGATGAATCTGAGCTGAGGATTTCCAATTCTGAGGATGCCATAATGAACTTAAATAGCAGTTAGTAATGGAATCAATGATAAAGGTATTTAAAAAAGATTTCCAGGAGAACTCAGATAGAGTGAAAAAATGAAATTTAAGAATTCAGGGCATCCCTGAAGGAGAAGGAAGGTCCACTGGAGGCCTTCAAAACATAGTAAATAATATCCTCAAGGAAAACTTCCCAAAGATAGCAAAGGAAATGGATATATACACCACTGAGACATTCAGGACTCCTTTGAAGGCTGACTTAAGTAGATCATCAAAATTAAAATTAAGGTTAAGACTTAAGAGTAAAATAATTAATACAAAGACATATATATAGCTTGAGAAAAAGAGAAGGAGAATAGAAAGAGGGAAGAGAGTAAAACAAGAAAGGAAGAAAATAGAAATAAAAAAAAACCTCACACATACACGCTCCTACCCACATATAAAA
>VMDO01035730.1:0-15802 GCA_007922755.1 Pedetes capensis
GAGGTTTATGGGATCTTTGAACTAACATGTAGTAAATCCGTTATTTGTATTTGTGTTGTATTCCCTTATTTTTCTATGCTTTCTGATCCAGATTCTGTTGCTTACTAATTTACATATTCATATGTAGAATGATTACTTTTCTCAAGAAATGTATCAGAATCTCCATATAACATCTTCATTTTCCAGTTCTCTATTATCTTCTGCTTTTCTCCTTCTTGTCTCTCTCTCAAGTTCTCTCTCTGCTTGTTTCTTCTTTTTTCTCTCATATGTGCCTGGTTGTTCATAAAAATTCCCTTTATTTTCTTACATATTCATAAATTTCTGTTTTTCTCATTATCTACATTTTGTATTTCCTTCCAAATTTTCTTTAGAAAAAACTGAAGTTAAGTAAGATATTCAGTGCATATTGGGGAGTTCTTTCTATCATGTAAATGGGCAAAATAAGGTAGTTAGATTTTCAGAGTCTCTCCAACTGTAATATTCTATTGTTACCGATGTAGAAGAAATGGTTAGCATTCAATAAAGTATTTTCACTTACAGTCTGGCATTGATTGGCTTAAGTTCATTCGTGGAAGAAAACATTTCTGAAATTTACTCTTGATATATGACAATAAAGTCCAGAATCAAGGACTGTTGTCCTCAAGGCTTGCTGGTGCATGCCTGTAATCTCTGCACTCACTAGGGTGTGGCAAGAGGAGGGCAAGCTCAAGGACAGCTTGGGATTCATAGCAAGACTATGTCAAAAAATACCACATACACACATTTTTCTCATGTGCACTACAAAGCTTGGATTTTATTTTCCCTATTCTACAGTATGTGTACAACAGAGAACAAATTCTCCACTCTCATTGAGCACACATTACAGAGTATACAGATCAGATATTAACATTTTCTCAAAACTGTAAGATATAATGTTAGCTGAAAGCAAATTCTGATGAAGAAAACTGAAGGTGGGGTCCTTTTAAGTGATAAAGAAGATCTTCCTGAGAAGACAGTATTTGAATAGTCATTTAAGCAAAGCAAATATCTGACAATGTAGTTTTTGGTTCCTATTTTTATGTCACTCATTCACTAATGAAAATATTTTTTGGTGAAGCAGAGATATTTAAGTGTGCCCTCAGTACCAACCTGAACTACACTTGGTTTTTGTTTGTTAGTTTATTCTTTGTAAAACTATGATATGGTTATAAGAATCATACCTCAAGTATTTCATTCTAAAGCCATAGGTTATTTGGCTCTCACATACACATCTGAAGAGGTTGTCTATAATAACAGATTTTAATGAATGCAAGAAATATCAAAATATGAATAGAGTAATCAAGAGAAATTGATAAAAATACTTTTCCTACCCTGATGGCATCATCTTCACAGAGACACACAGATGTATATTTAGTGAACAAATGTAGAAAATAACCTACCTGTAAAGATTGAGACATTATATATCATACAAACAAGGTGGAAATATTTATAATATGTTTATTTAGCTGAGTCCCCTGAGTTTCTAGGAATAATTCAGTTAAAATGTTCTATGATCCTCAGGGGCATAACCTCCATTTGATGCTCTGAAGAGCTGCGTTCTCCTTTGAGGCCAAAATGTCTACACAATATTGGTTTGGCATATATGTACATTAGATCTTTAGCATAGATGCAAAAGAAATACAATGCTTTCAACAATACAGAAAGGAAAACATATCCACAGATAAAGTCTATATTTTTAGTATAATAAAGACAAAAATTTCCATTACAGATCTTCATTTTTCTCTGCGAACACGGAAGTAAGGTCATCTAATAAAACTAAGGGATAAGAAGGGGTAGTAGGTGAGAGATTTGAGGAGAGGAGTTTATTGGAAGAGCAGAATACTAATATAACCTTTGTTTCCTATTTGTCAAATTTCACTGAACTTTACTTTTAAAAATTCTGCATTTTTGAAAGTAAATATATGTGCATAAATTTATTTTAAGGGGAAATTTTGCTTTCCCAGAAGTTAGGCAGATTGTATTATTCATTGGATTTTTAGTACAAAAGTGATAAGAAGAAAGATAAAGAAAAAATGAAAGAAGAGCAGGAAGGAAGGGAGGGAGGAAAGACAGGCAAGTGGGAAAAATGAGACAGAGAGAGAGAGAGAGAAAAATAAGAGGAACAATGTTATTAGTACTCTTTCCATATTGTGGGTTACAGTAAGTTTGAGCATTGAAAACAAAGGTCTTCCTCAAACTCAATCTTCATGTAAATTTTTAAAACAATTGATAAATCTAGAATAACCATAAATATTTGAGGTTTATCTCCTTGTCTTGTACTTTCTTCTAGTATAGTGGTGGCATAAATTTTTAAAAAAAAGATTAAAACAAGGAGAAAATGAAGGGGAAGTGAAACAGATGAAAATTCGAAGTAAGAATAGTGTTGATCAGGCAAATAATATAGGATTTCTCCCTGACTAAATCCTATCCAGCAAAAAATTACATATTCCTTTCTACTCAGGCACAATGAATGGTGCATATAATCTGTAAATATCATGTTTATATGCTATTTAGGCAGTAAGAAAAAGCAAAAAGGAAAAAGCTCCGATTGTCTTCAATCTCATTAACTATAGAAAAACCAAAGAAGCAAGATCAGCATATTGAAGATTTTAGCCAACAATTCCTCTCTTATGTCAGAGTTTGGGTCCTGATTTTTTCCCCTAATGCTCTGCTACACAAAGAGGTTCTAGCTACCAGTTTAATCTGATTATTTAGGTATAACTGTTACATATATACTTTGAAGCTTCTGACCTGGAGGTTTTGTTTTAGTGACACCAGAGAAAGGCAATTAGTAGGTTTAGTAAAATAAAATGTAGTGAGTCATACTGCTATTAGGAGGAATATTAACCATTTAATTACATAAAATCAGTCTGAAATCAATTACTTTCTATATAATATTAGATAGCTTTATACTCAAATTATAAAATATGCTAGATCCTTACATTTTCCTGTTACCAGAAATCCATTCACTGTGATAGGCAGTATGGCAAGTGTGTTTGAAAAATAAAAGAAACTCACAAATTATGTCACATTAGAAAACATCTAATCCATCTACTAGTAATTTTAATATTCTTTTTTGAGCTCTAAATAGCTTACACCATCATTTTCTAGACTAAGATCATTTCAGTTTTCATTGTTAAAGAAAAGATCATTGGGTACACAACAAACGTAATTTTACTCAACAAATGTATGGAAGACTGTATGAGTTATTGATGAGAAAGATTTCCTCTGGTAATTCATGATCATGCTCCTTCCAACAATCTATACACATGTGCAGAAATACATAGTACTCTGTTCACACATGCACACTTGATGGCATTTAAGCTATTTTAAACATTAGCAGTACTTCCTAAAGAGAGGTAGTGTTAGGTATAAAGCAATCTCCCTGCCAAAACACTATGTTGAAGTCATTATGTGAAAACTAATCCATATTTTGACATAAGAAAAAGGGGGAAGAGAGAAGGAGAGAGAGAGAAAGAGAGAAGAGAGAGAGAGACTAGTGGCACCACGACAATGTCCTAATTACAAACCTATGTTAGTTTCAATTACTTTTCTGTCCCTTTAAAGAAAAAGTCCTAGTGAGGCATGGTACCACACTCCTCTAATTCCAGCACTCAGGAGGATTACAAATTGGAGGCCAGATGAAGTCTGATGACCTTACTGAGACTCTGACTCAACATTTAAAAATGAAGTAAAATGGACTGGGACTGCAGCCCATTGATAGAGCACTTGCAACGTATGTGGGAAGAACTGAGATCAATCCCCAAGTAATGTAAGAAAAAAAAATGTCCTGAGTTTTACTATAGATAAAAATCACGTTTACTTTGTATAAAATGGAAGATAGGATACCAAAATATCATCAGTATATTAAAGTGTTTCTTTTCAAAGAATACAGGATAATCATCTTTAAAATCAGGAAAACATGATCTGGAAGTTCACTCATCTAGACATCAGAGGATAATGCTGACTTTTTAAAATTGAGGTTTTTGAATGCTTTCCAATCTAGTTACCAAAAGCAATATTTCATCTTCAAACACACTGTGTCTTCAATTGGAATATTTCCTAGTTCTATAACTTTTATTGACAGTCTACTATGAAGGAATAAGGAGGACATAAACGGGCTTTTCTTCTTATGGAGCTATAGGACTATGTTAGGATCCATTGTACTGCATTATTCTGATTTCCTTCTGTGACTGACAGCCAAATAGAGTTGCAATGGCCTCAGAAACACAGGAGTGGGCATGTGTGATTGTCTTATTTAGGAAGGATAAGAGAGATCATATTTGTGCTATGTTTTGAAATGAGTTCTCTGCAGAGAAGAAAGAATGGCAAAATGGGCAAAACCACTGGTTGAGCAAGAAAACAATAAGCTAAGGTGCAATGTCTGAAAAGCAGAATAAAGGAGTAGAGAATTACGTGATTTGAATTCAATTTCTCATCAAAACCATATGCTAGAATAAAAAAAAAACATTCCTTGGGTAATTTTAAGTGTCTATTTCCTATGTGGATGGCAATCAGTCTTTGATATATACTAGAATCATGCAAAGGATATTTTATCCAATATTGCACCAAAATACCCACACTATTGTTGAGATATCCATGATCCCTAAATTTTAAAAATAACAGTACTACTGAAGGAATATCCTATTTAAAAACAACAACAAAAAGATGGTTACATCAACTGAAAGCTTCACAGTTGCCCAAATTCAATTTCAACTAACAATAAAATAGATATGACTGGTTATCTATGAAGGCATTAGGGAAAAGTGAGCCATCTTGCCCTAGTTCTTTAAGCTTAAACTGCTTAGCCATACAAAGATCAGACAACCTCGCAATTTATATTCAAGAATTATGCAGAACACCGGTTTTCTAACCCAACAAACATTCATTTCATAAACTTGGGGGTACTTACTCTGTTTTATTCTTACATTTACACTATGTTGTTTTTAGGTGCTTTCCAGTCAGGTCTGACACATAGCAACCCTATGTTCAGTGAAATGAAGCACTCCCCAATTCTTTGTCAGGCAAATGATCTTATTTATGTTTAAGACCATTGTTGCAGACACTGTGTTAATCCATCTAGTGGAGGGTTTTCCTTTTTTTCATTGACCTGCCACTCTCCCAAACAGGATGTCCTTCTCCAGGGATTGGTGGATCCTGACTACATGTCCAAAATACATGGAAGACACAGTCTAGTCATCCTTGCTTCCAAGGAACACTCTGGTTGCACTTCTTCTAGGACAGATATGTTGTTTTTTGGCACTCCATGGTATATTCACTGTCTTCTCCAGCACCATAATTCAAAAGCATCAATTCTTCTCCTGTCTCCCTTGTTCAATGTCCAGCTTTCACAACCATATGATGCGACTGACAATATCATGGCATGAGTCAGAGACAAGTTCATCTTCAATGTAACATCTTTACTTTTCAGTACTTTAAAGAGATCTTTTGCCACAGCTTTTCCCAAAGCAATGTGTCTTTTGATTTCTTCACTGCTGCTTCCATAAGTATTTATTGTAAAAATCAAATAAAGCCAAAATCATGGGCAACCTCAATCTTTTCTCCATTTATGTGAAGTTGCATACTGACCCAGTTGTAAGGATTTTTTTTGTTGATATTAAGTCACAATCCATAGTGAAGGCTGTGTTCTCTGATCTTCATCAGTAAATTGTTCAAATCTTCCTCACTTTCAGCAACCAGTGTGGTGTCATCTGGATATCACAGGTTGTTAATGAGTCTTCCACCAATTCTGATGGTCTAAAGTTCTTCTTTAGAAAGTCTAGCTTCTCTGATTATTTGCTCAACACAAAAATTAAATTAGAGAAAGACTAACAACCTATGTTATGCAGATGACACAACCGTTTGACACAAGTGAATAAGACTTGAAATATTTACTGATGAAGATCAAAGCACACAGGCTACAGTATGGATTGTGCCTCAGTATCAACAAAATAAAAATCCTTACTACTGGGTAACTTCATGATGTATGGAAGATTGAGGTTTTCTAAGATTTTAGTTATGTGGGTCTACAATCAACACCCGTGGGAGTAGCAGTCAAGAAATCAAAAGGCACATTACACTGGAAAAAACTGTTGCAAAATACCTATTTAAAGTGTGGAAATGATTTCACATTGAAGACAAAGGTGCACCTGACTCTTGCCATATTTTTAATCACAACAAATGGTTGTGAAACTTGAACATTGAGTAATGCAGACAGGAAAAGAACTGTTGCTTCTGAATTATGGTGCTGGAGACGATTACTGTGTATACCATGAACTGCCAAAAGATCCAGAGTGCTCTTTGGAAGCAAGGATGACTGGACTGACTCTTATTTATTTTGAACATATTTTCAAGGGGGACAAATCCCTGGAGAAATACATCATTTTTAGGAGAGTGTAGGGTCAAAAAAAAAATAGAAAAAAGAAAAAAAAAGAAAAGAAAGGAAGGCCCTCAACTAGAAAGATTGACACAGTGACTGCAACAATGGGCTTAAACATAAAACAGATTGTGTACCTGGCACAGAATCAGGGAGTTTTTGTTCTGTTGCACAAAGGGTTGCTATGAATTGGACCTGAATCCTTGGTACCTAACAATAACAACAACAACAACAATAAATTGAGTAAAGTGGAGGGAAAGTGGAGCCATGAATTGAGATTCACACTGAGCCATTAGATGATGAACAAAAAAATTTCAGGTGAGTGGTGAGTGAAATTTGGATATAGGCAAGATGATGTATAATGATAAAGTATCAGCCATTTGGTGATTAGGAAGAAAATGCTATAAAATGGATATTACAGTAAGTGAGGTAGAATAAGAAGAAAAAGGAAGGAGGATATAAGGCATAATACAGTATCAGATGTCTTTGAGAGAAATCTTGGTTAAATGTCAAAACTGGAAATTTAGGGAGATGAGAGGACTGCTTAAGGTAGTTAGTCAGGATGAGATAATCCCTGCTTTCTGTTCTCCTATGGGTTTTTCATTGAAGAAGGGGTCTCATGTGGAACATGCAAAATATTGAAATTCTCCTTCATGGTCTAGAGTGGATGAAGAAATGGGAAGATATAGGACCTAGAAATTTACCTAATTCCAAATAATCACTTATAGCTCCTTTGATATTCCACCTCACCAAAGACATTTGCTTCCATACTGTTCCAGCATTGCTGCTTTGCAACTCCAATTAAATAAGACCTTCACACTTAAATTGACCAATGTTTATTTAAAACTACATGAAATTTTTGAAGGAGTAGAGCTAAAAATTTGAAATACATTGAGTGCTACCTTAAACATGTTCCAGTTACTTCACAGAGTCAGTGTAATATTCCCAAATTAGTGCTATGGTTCTTACAACATGGCAATACCTGATAAAACGCTTTTGTGTATCTTGTTTGGTATTCTTGACAAGTACACTGGTGGAATCATGGTATTATTTATGTCAATAATGCAAGACACTACAAAAATGTACCTTTCATGGTTGAAGTATGTATTCCCTCAGATATCAGATATTTTGGCAGCTGATATTTCATAGCTGAGTTCCATACTTGGAATTGCCCCTGCTGAGGGAAATTGTCTTGGCAAGATTACTCTTTCTACAATTGGACAAACTACATCTTCTCTCCAATATATTGATTCATCAAATGGGCCCACATTTAAGACACTAGAAGATTAAGAGGAAGAGCTCCTTTTAAATAATCTATATACATGCAGAAAGACATCTTAAGCAATTAGACAATAGAATTATTATGAAAATATATATTCTCCTACATAATAAGAGGGTAGGTACCATGGCTCTATTGCATATGTTTCTGCATGATCTTCTTCAGGGCCTCTTTCACATCCTTATTTTTCAAACTATAGATGAGGGGATTTAGCATGGGGATAACTACTGTGTAAAATACAGAGACAACCTTGTCCTGCTCCATTGAGTAGCTAGATGTAGGTCGCAGATACATGAATAGAATTGTCCCAAAGAAGATAGTGACAGCCATGAGGTGGGAAGTACAGGTGGAGAAGGCTTTGTGTCTTCCCTCTGCTGAAGGCATCTTCAGTATAGCAATGAGGATACACAGGTAGGAAATGAGAACAATCATCACACAGCTGATGACAGTAACACTGGAGAAGGCCATAATCACAATGCCATTGATGTGGGTGTCAGAACAAGAGAGTTTGAGCAGGGGAGGGGTGTCACAATAGAAATGGTTGATCCTATTAGAGCCACAAAAGGACAATCTGAAAGTCATCCCTGTGTGGATACAAGCATTCCCAAAGCCTGCAAGGAATGAAGTGGTCACCAGCAAGAAACAAATTCTCCCAGACATGAGAACTGGGTACAGCAGGGGGTTCCAAACAGCTGCATAGCGATCATAGGCCATCATAGCCAACAGGAAGCATTCAGTTCCCAGGAAGGAGCCAAAGAAGAAGAACTGGGCAGCACACCCAGTAAAGGAAATGGCCTTGTTCTCAGCCATGAGGTTCACCAGCATCTTAGGAGTCACGGAAGAAGAGTAAGAAGCATCAACAAAGGAGAGGCTGCTGAGAAAAAAGTACATGGGTGTGTGCAGACAGCGGTCAATCTTAATCAATAAAACCATCCCTAAATTAACCACCATCGTTGCTGCATATATTGAAAGAAACAGTGCAAAGAGGACCCCTTGTAGGTTAGGATCATCTGAGAGTCCTAAGAGGATAAATTCTGTCACTTCTGTTTGATTTCTGACCCAGGTCCCTCTCATGTATTTCCTCATTTGAGCTGCAATCAGACAGAACATAGAATATGCATTTAGTCAGGTGAATATATGATGGAGCTATAAGCGATGTTTTGCAGAAACATTTGTTGTTGTTGTTGTTAGGTGCCGTTGAGTCAGTATCTGACTCATAGCGACCCTCATAGGGTTTTCAATGGCTGACTGCTTTGGGATTGCCTTGGGAGTGGATTGCCAGGCCCTTCTCCCATTTTTGCGGTGCTGGGAATTGAACTCGGGGTCTCAGAGACTGCAGTGCAGCACTCTACCCACTGCAGAAACATAGGAATTCTAAAAAAAGAGAGAAAATTAAAGAAGATTTTAAAATTTGGATTGAACTTGATGTCATGTCAAAAGACTTGTATCTGAATATTAGGTGTGCTAGCTGATTACGGGGTGGGATTTAGCTCAGTTGGTAGAGTGCAGAGCTGTAGTCTCAGAGGTCCCTAGTTCAATACCAGCACCACAAAAATGGGAGAAGGACCTGGCAATCCACTCCCAAGGCAATCCCAAAACAGTCAGCCAATAAAAACCCTATAAGGCTCGCTATGAGTCAGATACCAACTCGAGGGCACCTAACAAGAACAATAACAACTAATTACTATTAATCTTGAGAGAAGTTATCATTCAATGCCTATGATCACCTTGGCATTAATTATTTATTGAATAATGTCAACATATTCTTAGTATATAACTATCTTCATTATTTATGATGAAGGAATTATTTGATAAAATAATATACCCTTTAAACACCTCTTCTGGAGAAAGATCTAAAAGTAAATTTAGACAACTGACTCTTCCTTCACAATACTAATGAATTAAGTAAAAATATTGAAAGTTAGAAAAATTAACTAACAGTGACTAGAAAGAGAAATATTTCATCTGTCTCAGGAAGGATACTTTAAATATGTATGGCCAAGAAAAAAAAAATTGAAGGTACTGCCATGCAAGTAATAGGGTTTAAAAAGCAGCCCAATTTCAAAGAGTCAGAACTACAAAGGTAAATTGAATCAGTTAAATACTGAGAATTTCCAGTAACTCTCTTCAATAATTACATAATTAGACGGTAAGAACACACAGAAATTCCTGATGAAAATGGCAACTCTAGACAAGGCAATAAAAAGCTCTGACACTCAAGATTCACAGGATCATAGCATAACCTGCCACACTGCAGATTGGTTATAGATACCACTAATGTACAAGGCATCTCAAAATAAGAATGAATTTGAAATGTTTTCTTCATTATAAAGGACAAATATGTGAGTAGATACATATGTTCAACCTGTTTTAATCTTACACAATGGCAATATGTATCCAAAAATTGCATGGTACCCCATTAACAGGCGAAATTGGTGTTTTTGTGTATTAGATAATGAATGAGACAAGGATGTGGCAGACCACACCCAAAGCAATCATGAAAACTCTGGGAGGGTTGCTATGAGTCAGATTCAACTCAATGTCCCCTAACAACAACAACAAATAATAATAATAATAATAATAATAATAATAATAATAATAATAATAAAAACAGAACCAGAAAATACCCACAGTAGCACATGGAATTTTCTAGAAACTACTGAACCAGGAGAATAATTTAATATCCCAATCAAAACATAAATAAGATTTACTCCTTATAACTTCCAATAAAGTCAAATACAGGACCGAATGATCAAAATGAGGAAAAAAAAAAAAACTCGGAAGAGATGCCTAGGTTAGATCTTCCAAATAAAAATTTACACAGCATTACCTACCAGTGGAATTCTACATTTTCACTCCAATGTCCCACAGCTTTCATGACTTTAGATCATTTAACAGTGGACTACATTGTACCGGACCATGAAAATATGGATCAGAAGGTGAAATAAAGTACTCAGCGCTCACAGGAAGAAGATATTTGACACTGTCTAAAATTAAAACACAAGTCCAGGATTATCCAATACCTTTCCTCACATTTGAGAAAAATAACCCACTGATGACTGTATATAGAAGAGTGAGCAGGATCTGATTCCATTCTTAAAGACACTACTGTACACAGATGTGTCTAGTTTCCAAAGGGGTATGGG
Organism: Pedetes capensis; assembly: GCA_007922755.1. Taxonomy (NCBI): domain Eukaryota; kingdom Metazoa; phylum Chordata; class Mammalia; order Rodentia; family Pedetidae; genus Pedetes; species Pedetes capensis. The sequence continues at coordinate 10,820 of VMDO01035730.1, forward strand.
TTCAATATCATAAGCAATATTAAAACCTCATATTTTCATAGAGTACTATAATACTTTCAGTGTTACTACCTCTATCAACATATATGAACCTCACCACAAACCAAGAAGTAGAAAAGTAGATATAATCCCGAAAGTGTTCACAAGATTATCATTGCTAACTGGGCACCATGACACATGACTCTAATCACTGTGACTTAGGAGGCTAAGGCAGGAAGTTTGCAAGGATGAGGCTAGTGTCAGCCTGTGCAACTTAGCAAGATCTTGTCTCAAAATAACAGGTAAGAAATAAAGGGGGGATGAGGACTGGGTGCTGCAGTTGCAGTTCAATAGTAGAGCACTAGAGTACATGCCTAGCATTCATAAAGCCCATGGGTTAATCCTCCAGTACTGAAAAAAAAAGATTATCTTGTCTTTGTTAGATAAGGTCAATGAAGTATAGGGGTTTCTCAGCTAATCAGTGGTAAATCCTTACTTGAGGCATAGAAGGCATGATGCCAAAATACTTGCCTTTCTTCAACACCACATTGCTTATGTCTGTAGTTCACTGTCACAGAGGAACAGAAACAACTTAAGTCTTGTTCTTTGGAGTGACCTTGATGGAAGAAATTCGAGAACAGCCTCTCCACAAGTAAGGAAAAAGGTAAAACATTTTTTTCTCTCATTCCCCAATAGAAAGTTTCTTTGAGACTGTAAGTCTAACAAACATTGTGAAAAGAATAAAATGCTTCAGATGTGCCAGTCATATGCTGAAAATGATGATGAGCAAAAGTAACAAGTTTTCCAATGTGTTAAATTGTTTTTTGATGATTTCTTATGCTTTAAAAGCACTGTATTAATTGTTTTATCTAAATCCTATAGGTTAAACAGCGTTGTTATGCATTTTCTGTGGAAGGGAAATGTAACTTACACATGATTAACTTGCCAAGAATCATACATTGTCCTGTTATTCCTGTTAGGTGCCGGGAACTTCGCATCCACTCATAGTGAACCTACCTAAAACCAGAAAAACACTATTGCTGTGCTTCTCTGCTATTCATAGGATTTTCAATGGCAGATTGTTTTTTTGGGAGTGGGTTGCCAGGTCAGGCTCCCAAGCTTGCAACACCTAGTGTTCCCATGTGGTCTCCCATCCAAGTACTTACCAGTTCTGACCCTGATTAGCTTCTGAGATCTGACAGGATTGGACACCACAGTGGTACAGCTGCAGGCACTACATTATCCTAGTGGGGTTTAAATTTATATTCAACTGATATGATTCTCATTAGTAATTCTCATTTCTTAATGTAAGACATCCTTTAGAACCACCTTACCAATAATGGATATGAGCAGGAGTACATAGAACACTTGATAGTGTAATTCAAAGTGCTCTATTAATACCCCAGAATAGATTAAGTTACACTAAAAGATATGCATCTTCCAATAAGGAACTATGATTACTGTTGTTGAACTTTGTCTTTCTTAGAACTCACATTTACTAGTATGCATTATTACCAAAATACAATTTGTTTTACATTTCATGTTATGAATTATATGTGTCCATGTCCCCCTCAGTTTTGTTTGTGAGTCCGTTTGTTTATTTGTTTGTTTCTGAGGCAGGTTCTCTCTCTGTAGCCCAGTCTGGCCTGGATTGGTAGGTCCTCCTGACTCAGCCTCACCAGGGTTAGCATTGCAGGTAGGTGCCACAGTACCTTGAATTCCTCCTGTAATCTATTCTGTCAAAAATATTTCATATTTTCCTGTGATATTCCCCTCATGTTGTTGAGATTTTCAAGCTTCTAGACCACAGAACATTGATCTGAGCTTTAAATTCTAGAGTGTTTCTGAAAATAACAGTAAGATTTCCTAAGATATTTCTCATGCTTAAAAAGACCAGAAAAGTCATATCATTTATTGATGCTTATGTTTCTCCTAACAAAACAAAAAGAGATGTAACATTTATTTCACATATTTACTTATACACTCTGTGTCCTTTGAACTTTGGCTCAACGGGTAATTGAGGAAATTAATGGCCATGTGACTACCTCTTCAAATCTATAAGTTAAATAAAGAGGAGTCTTTAGATATTCTCCTTACCTTGTGTAACTGCATGACTTCTTTTTGATCCTGTTGTATGTTTACAGGGTGAGATTTTAGGAGATTGAAGAGAAAGGAAATTGCGTAAAAAACTTGAGACAGACAGCAGAGAGAGAGAGAGAGAGAGAGAGAGAGAGAGAGAGAGAGAGAGAGAGGGAATAAATCCTTCTTAGAATCAATCACTCTAATTGTCCCTGAATAAGAAAGAGGCACATTTCTAAAGGACTTAGAGATCATTCATTACAGAGGTAGAGAAACTAAACCCTTTCCTATCCATTCAGCTGAGACCGAGACTCTTTCTTTCAATTTTTCTTAAAAATACTTATCCCAATTTATCATATCAGGATAGATTACCTTGAAAAATTGAAAGTCACTATGGTACAGCTCCAGTGTATTTCAGAGTAAATCACCAATTATGGTGTCTTCAAAACAGACTCTGGAGTGAGCATCCTAACTTATTATGAGTGGGATGTATTCTTGCTCCTTAGTCTCTGGAGACTGTATCTCTCATGTCACCTCATTGAAATCTGCCTTTTTTTCCCCCTCTGAAATTAAGAACAGCATAGGTCTCCTTCAGATGTCTTTCTCTTACCCTTGGGATACCTGAGCCCAGTGGAGAATGACTTTTGAGTTCTTTGTTTCTAATCGCAATTAAACATCTTTCCTCTCTCCCCTCTGATAGCTAAATTTGCAGAGCATATTCTCGGTGCCACACTTTAGTGAAAGATCACCTGGTGACCAATGGAGAGGTATAGGGTTTGCAATTCAGAAGCAGTCCAGAGATTCAGCATCGTTTCTTTTATAAGTGAATATGTGAATCACATATGCAGTGTGAAATATAAGATGGCTCTCTTATCCCATTAACTACAAGCCAAGTGTACATTATAATTGAAATAGAAGATGCCTTAGAATCAGGAAGAACTTTGAATTCTATATCTAAATCTCTAATCAGTGACCTTGGTGGCTAAATGACAAGCTTGTTTCTCTTAATTGGTTGTTGTATCCATTAAATAAAGAAAACTCTTTAGATCTCATCCAATTCTTACAACAAGTACGGGGAAATGAGCATGATCCCATTTTCCAGGAGACAAAGGTAGCACTAAGACAAGTCAACAAACTTACCATAGTTCAGTGATAGAATAAAAAAAAAATAGACCTGACACCTGTACTTCCCATGGGCTCCTGGAAAACCTTCAAACTTTAGACTATTTGCAAAAGAGCTTTAATATAGAATCTTTTGTTTTCTACCAGCGTAACATTGGATGAGCCACTTGATCTATTTAAGCTCTAGTTTCCTCATGGACTAAATGGAAATAGTATTTCTTAAATTTTAGCATTTTTCAAAAGGCTTAAAACATCCTTGTTGTTCTTTTATTATGTGTCATCAAGTTGGTTCCAACTCATAGTGACCCTCCTACAACAGAACAAAACACTCCCTTGACGCTGTGCCATGTCTGGCACTGTCAGTGCTTCTCTGGTCTTCATACAGTTTTTGATGCTGATTGTGTCAGGATTGTTCCAGGAGTGGGCTGCCAGGTATTGCTCCTGTTTTTTCAGTGCTGGTGATTGAACACAGGACCTCAGGGCTCAGAGCAAGCACTGCCAACTGAGCTAAGCTCCAGCCTTCAAAGTTGCTTAAAAGACATTTATTCCTTTTAATTTTACTTCATTTACATCTACCTGTATGTATTTTTCTATATTCACAATTACATCATCAACTTGATATAATAAAGCCAGGATGCTATTTTATCTTCTTATAGTTGATGGTAGAGAAATTATATAAATTTATGAGTGTAAGAAAAAATATATAAGTTGAATCATCTGATTTTTTCCCAATCCCACCAATAGCTTTCTCAAATGAATTTTTAATATTTTTGTACTTTATCAATGAAATGTAGACTATTATTTATACCTTTTCTACATTATTAATTTGTTCAAATAAGAGATCAATAAATGGTTTATATTTTAAAAGAGTGATTTCTCTTTTATCCACTAAAACCTTTTTACAATAATAATATAGTAATAGTAAACATGTACATCCTGTTCTCTCCAAAAAGTTTCAAGAATCATTTTAATTATTTAATAAACATAAAATTGTTATCATTGTAGTAGAGACCCTGAAGGCAAAACCGGATGCAGAACTGGCTAGTAGTGGAGATTTCAAAGTGAGACAAACCTGAGACTCAGTGCTGTTTCTTCAATTCTTTTTTTTCTTTCTATTTCTTTTTTTATTAGAAATTTTTAATGTACATCATAATGTGATTCATTTTAACATGCTTTTCATTGTGACAATTTTCATATATGCAATTTGATAAACATTTTCATATAGGTTACCCCTTACCCTCCTCTATGTTTCCCCCCCCTTCCCATCTAAGTTTCCCATCCAAGTCTTCTCTATCTTTTACTATGTAGTATTTTTCTATGTGTCCTTGGGTTCCATTTCTGTTTAAGATAGAAACTTTTCCTGTAGTGGTCTTTGTTTCTATCTTGTTAGAACAATTACATGCGATTTCTAGTCCATTTGTATTGACCTCATTCTTATCTTCCCTCCCCCCCCTCTTTTATTATGATCTGGCTTTTGAGTAGGATATTTCTTTCTTGTAATTTTGAGTCAGCTTCCTCATATGAGTGAGAACATGTGTTGTTTCTCTTTTTGAGCTTGTGTTCGTTCACTTAAAATAATTTTCTCTAATTCCATCCATTTTGCTGCGAATGACCCTATTTCATTTTTCTTGATTGCTGAATAGTATTCCATTGTGTATATATACCATGGTTTTTTTATCCATTCTTCTGTTGAAGGGCACTTTGGTTGATTCCATATCTTTGCTATTGTGAAAAGCGCTGCATTGAACATGGAGATGCAGGTGTCTCTGTGGTATGATGACCCATCTCCCTTTGGGTAAATTCCCA
>VMDO01035731.1:0-15809 GCA_007922755.1 Pedetes capensis
CCTTATAAATTCTAGTAATTAGACCTTTGTCAGATGTATAAAATGCGAAGATTTTTTCCCATTCTGTGGAGGTTTCCTTGATTCTGTTAATTGTTTCTTTTGCTGTGCAGAAGCTTCTTAATTTGATGTGGTCCCATTTATCTATTCTTGTTGCAATTTCTTGAGCAATTGGGGTCCTATTAAGGAAATCTTTTCCAATACCTATATGATGGAGTGTACTGCCTATCTTGCCTTCTATGAGTTTTAAAGTTTCTGGTTTTATGTTGAGATCTTTTATCCATTTTGAGTTAACTCTCGTGTATATTGAGAGATGTGGATCCACTTTCATTTTTCTGCATGTGGATGACCATGTTTCCCAGCACCATTCCTAATGCAATTTCTTATAGTCACCAATCCTAAAGACTTTTGAGCCAGGCATGGCGCCTCATGCCTGTTACCTCAGAGAGTTGGGAGGTGGGGCAAGAGTACATAATTTCAAGGCCACAGGCTGCCTGCATAATTGAGCCAGACCTTGTCTCAAAAATTTAAAAAGTACAAAGTGGGCTGAGATTGCAGCCCAGTGAAAGAGCAATTGCAAAGTACATTTGAGGCCAGGGATTCAAACTCCATTTCCTGCTAAGAAAAGAAAAAAAAGACTTCTGTTGTATAATCACTAGAATAATGAAACAGGTTTCAAGGTGTGCAAAGACTGTAAATCTGAAATTAATCTGTGATTACACAAATAATAGACAATTTTTTTAGGATCTAGGCATGCCTAGATCACCTCTGTGCTTGTAGTAAGGACAAGGATAAAAATATATGAACAACATAATGCTGTGCTGAATCCATGTATCTGAATTTCAGCCAGTAGAATAGAAACATTTTCAAACTGTAGCACTGAAGATGAGAAATCCATGTAGTAAGGATGTCTCTACTGAAGGTAGGAGTGATCCTTTGGTGAGGGTGAGGCTGTCTCCAATACCTGAATTTCTAGAGGTGGTACATGAGGAAGATGTCACTTTGTAAGAGTGGGTCCAGACAGCAGATGTCAGACCTGAATATGTGTTGTGATGGTTTTCTCTGGTTATGAAACTCTACTATCATGTTCTTATGTCCCATAAAAACAAATTCATGAGGTAGAGGTATGTGAATTATGTTGATTCACTCCTTAAGTAATGTAAAACATATGTGGCAACATCACATTGTACCACAGAGAGGTATATGATAGTTATATGTCAACAAATAAAGATAAATCATCTGCTCATAATCCCCAAACATACTATTTCAATTTCTAAACCGCATAAGACCTCATCCCTCAGATAGGTTAGTAACTGTCCTGTGTGAATATTTTCCCACATCTCAATTCATTTCTAGTTGTTTTATTTAACTTACATGTCCAATGATGTGCGTATGAACTGAAACTAGTTCAATTTAGTTTCTACCCTGCTCTGATTTACCATGTATTAGTGCTTTATGTGCCAGAGTTTAGGGTGTGATAACAACTGGTTCACTAATTCCCACAGTTGGTGCTGTTGTACTTTTGTAGCATAAAAGCAAATGAGTCTTTCTATGTCTATGTGCACATGGAGCTAACTTTGGATTCATTACATCCAACTGAAGATGGTGCAGATTCTTCTAGTCTTGTGTTGTAATCAGTGCATGTATCTTTAATCAAATATTTCAAAACTTGTGTATAAATGATATTAGCTTATGGAATGATTACTTATTCCTCAGTGAAAACTTGTGAAACCAATATAATAAAATTATGGATCTGATGTAAAATAGAATGACAAGTATAAAATAAATTACATGTATATCATGCCACCTGCAGCTGTACCACTGTGGCATCCAATACTGTCAGATCTTGGAAGCTAAGCAGGGCTGGACATGGTTAGTACTTGGATGGGAGACCACCTGGGAACACCAGCTGCTGTAGGCTTGGGAGAAGGACATAGCAACCCACTCCCCCCAACAAAATCAGCTCTTGAGGACCCTATGAACAGCAGAGAAGCACAATAGTGTTTCATCTGTTGTACATATGGTTGCTATGAGTTGGATACTGACTTGATGTCACCTAACAACAACAACACATGTATATCATAATTATTGAAAGAACTCAGCTAACTCGTCTGTTAGTAGAGCTTGGTGGTTAAACGCAATCACTGAACTCAGCGCAGACAGGAAGCGCCCTTAGTTCACCAACCTATGTCAAATTTAGACTAGTCCTGGGACATCTGCCAGCTTAAATTTTCTTCATCTTTGTAATGGTGCCACCTGCATAATGGAATATTTAAAAAATACAAAGAGCAGGATGATTAAGTATGTTTCCTCTTTTAACAGTGATTAATATGTTGCAATACACAATAATGATAGATGTACTAATATTGGCATACTCTTAATAAGAGGAAAATCTTTAAGAAATATTTCTAAGTAGATAATAATGGTAAATATAAACATTAGAGTTCATATTTTAAATATAGGCTATGCCTCCTGTTCCCATGCAGGACCCTCTGGCTCTGAAGATAAATATCAGCTTGGTGGAGCAGAAAGAACTGTTTCGGGACATTTGGCAATAGGAATGATCTTCTTATCACAGACTGTTGTTGGAATCCTGGGGAATTTCTGTCTTCTTTATCATTATCTCAGGCTTTACTTCTCTGAGCACAGGTTAAGATTTACAGATATGATTATTATACACCTGGCTTTAGCCAACCTCTTATTCCTGCTCTTTAGAGGTGTCCCCCAGACCATGGTACCTTTTGGGTTCATATTCTTCCCCAGTGATCTTGGATGCAAACTTCTTTCCTATGTTCACTCGGTGGGTAGGGGTGTGTCCGTCAGTACCACCTGCCTGTTGAGTGTCTTCCAGGCCATCACCATCAGCCCAAGGAGCTCCAAGTGGATGGAGCTTAAAGCAAAGGCTTCTAAGTACACTGGTGTCTCCATATTCCTGTGCTGGATCCTCCACACTCTGGTAAATGTCATAGTTGCTTTGCGTGTGACTGGCAATCGGAGTAACAGAAACATCACCAAGCCAAAAGATTTTGGATACTGTTCTGTTGATCGTGACACCAATGGAATGAATCTATCTCTAGCACTGTTGACTTTCCCTAGTGTTCTGTGTTTGGGCATAATGCCCTGGGCCAGTGGCTTCATGGTGTTCATCCTGTGCAGACACAGGCAGAGGGTCCAGCACATCCATGGGAACAAGCTCTCCCCCAGATCCTCGCCTGAGTCCAGAGCTACCAAAACTGTCCTTCTGCTGGTGAGCACCTTTGTGTCTTTTTACACTCTCTCCCTCACCTTCCATGTCTCTTTGGGTCTTTTTAGTAACCCCAGTCAGTTGATGATGGACATCTCTGTAGTGACCAATGCAAGTTTCCCAGCTGTCAGCCCCTTTGTGCTCATGGGCAGAGACTCCAGTGCATCTAGGCTTTGCTTTGCCTGCATAAGGACCAGAAGATCCCTTAATTTTCTGAGAAGTGTGTGAATTGTATGGAGCTATGTGCTGTCCAGCTATTTATTTATTCATCTTCACAGAACCATCAACACAATTATGACCTAGTCATATTACAAGAAACTATCAGTAAAAACACATTTGTAAAAATGAATATATCGTTACATACGTGTGTATTTGTGTATTTCTGTGTGTGTTTGAGTGACTATGCTTGTTATCCATCCAGGAATGATAGTATTGTTTGTGTTAGGAATGTAAAAAATAATTATGATTAAAATGATGTCAAAAGACTATACAATTAAAAATTTTTTATATGTACACCACTATGACATTAATGAATTTTGAAAATCTCTTTACAACACCAGATTGAGCCCCCTTAGCTGGTGAGAAAAGCAGTGGGGTTGAGCTGGCCAGTCTAGCACAGAGACTCAGACACTCTCCATTTCTACCAGGGGAAGCACCAAGTCTAAGACACATTCTGGTGAGAAGCCAAGCTTCAGCAGGTCTCCAGTGGTCTTCTGGTTGGAATAACAGGCTAACTTATCTACTCAGGCTAGAAAAACCTTGGGGTCTTTTTCAGACCCAGAGAGGTCTCATATCTTGCAAAATTAAAAAGTCTTGGGTCCCATAGCCAACATAGGATTGGAGTACCATCTAGTGTTGATGGGGCTGGGATTTGGCTCAGTTGGTAGAGTGCTGTACTGCAGTCTCTGAGGTCCCGAGTTCGATTCCCAGCACCGCAAAAATGGGATAAGGGCCTGGCAATCCACTCCCAAGGCAATCCCGAAACAGTCAGCCATTGAAAACCCTATAAGGGTCGCTATGAGTTGGATACCGACTCGATGGCACCTAACAACAACAACAACTAGTGTTGATGTAGAAACGTTGACCCAAATGTAACAGAATTCAACAATTAATATGGAAGGGACCACTTTGCAGACATTGCTTTAAGACAGACACAAACCAAGGTAGACAGAATAGGTGAATTTACACTGATTTCTTCAACGCAGACACTGATGCAAGTCAGTGAGAGCCTAGATCCAGTACTAAACCATACTCTTAACAAAAAGAACAAACAAGACACCAGTGACTGATCCCCATCAGATAGAAAGGGGAGGCTTATCAGGTCAAGAATTTAAACTGGCTGATTTGACAAAAGTTGGTTTTGAAATCCAAGAAAATGCAAAGCAATTCAGAAATTTATCAGAGAATTCTAATGAACCAGTGGAAATGACATTAAAAAATCAAACAGAAATCAGGGATCTGAAAAGGACTATATATTTTATATTTTGGGGTGTATTGGGGATTGAACCCATGTTCTTGGGCATGCTAGGTAATCTCTGTATCACTGTGCTACATCCTCAGCATGAAAACTACTACTTATCTATTAGAAGGCAGCTTCAACAGCAGGATTTAACAAACAGAAGAAAAACCCAATAAACCCAAACACAAGCTCATTGAAAAATAGTCATCAGCCAGGTGTGGAAGTGCACGCCTGTAATCCCAAGGACTCAGGAGGCAAAGGCAGGATGATTGCAAATTCAAGACCAGAGGCAATCTGAATAGTATTGTTGGATTTAATATTGTAAAAAAACATGAAAAATAAAATTTACTATATGAAATATGTGTGTTTTTCAGTATTGTTAAGTACATTCAAATTGTTATATCTCTCCAAAATGTTCTCAACTATAAAACACAATATCCATGAAAAATGACTGCCTGTCTTCTGCTACCCCAAGCCCCTTGACACCACAAAAATGGGAGAAGGATGTGGCAATCCACCCCAAAAGAAATCCTGAAAGATCAGCCATTGAAAACCCTATATGAGTTGGACCCAACTTGCCAGCACCTAACAACAGTACTAAATACAGTGGATGGATGTCTATAGGTATTTTTTAGAGGAAGTAAACCTAAGATAACCTTGATAGTATTATTCTAAGTGGTTATATTTTGTATTAATGGAGCATTATGGCAAAAGAACCCACAGGTCAGTCCTAGAATAAGTACAACCAGAGGGCTCCTTGGAAGCAAGAACGGCTAGACTGTGTCTTATGTATTTTGGACATGTTGTCAGGTGGGACCAATCACTGGAGAAGGACATGATATTTGGGAGAGGGACAGGTCAATGAAAAGAAACCTCAACTAGATGGATTGACACCAATGTCTGTAACAATGGGCTTAAACATAAATAAGATCCTGTGCCTGGCACAGAGTCAGGGAGTGTTTTGTTTTGTTGTACATGGGGTCGCTATGAGTTGGACCCAACTTGATGGCACCTAACAGCAAGAGCACGCTTGCAACAAAAATTATATGGTAGTATATTTAGAATCCATAACTTCTCAGCCTTGGATTGTTATTATGAAACTTTACCTGACAGTTTTCTTTTTCTGTGTCCTCTGAATGATTTAACAGAATATCTTTGTTTTTTACTTATGTTGAGAGACATATATGAGTATATAAAGCCAAAGGTAAACTTTAGGAGTAAGAGTACTATAAAGTTATAAATGTGTGTGTGCACCTATTCAAAAAGACAAGGAAATAGTGTACCAAAAGAGATAATTTCACAAGAGTTTTTACTAGCTTTATGCCACTGTAGAAAATAACTGAACACATCAAGTCATGCACATGGTTTCATCAGTGTACGGTCCCTTAGCTCCATTGCTATAGGACTATATGGTACATCATCATGGTAGCAGGCGTGTGTTGCAAAGATTCTGTTCACCTCATGGAATCTGGGTATCATGGGTGGGGCAGAGAAGGGGGGAAAAGGCCAAGGACAAAACACACACTTCAAAGTCACACTCACAGGGACCTCCTTCCTGGAAGTCAGCCCCACCTCTGAATAGCCTGTGAAGGTACAAACTCACATTTAGATCCCGCATGACCCAATCACCCCTCAAAGGAGCCACCTCTGAACACCTATGCCAAGGGGAGAAGGACCCAACACCTGAGCATCTAGGAGACATTCCAGATCCCCCCCAAAAAAAAACAGGTGGTGATTTTTTTCTTTATTTATAAATGTTGGTGGAGTACAGAGCAATAAGACTTTTGCTATCTCCATTATGCAACTATTACATCACCATTGCTTACACATTCCTCAACTTACAATTTTACAGAACCATATTTCCCATGTAGTCATATAGTTGCAGCATATTTAACATTTTCCTCTCCTCTCTTTCCTCTCTGCTTTATTTCCCTCCCCTTTGCCCCTTCTCCAATCTCCCCTCTCCACATCCCTTCCCCTCTTCTTTCAACTTTGCTTATATTTTCCCTTCATAGATAAGTATTATGGTTCATTTTTATATATCTACACATGAATAGATTATTTTCTTCCTTGAGATTAGATTTAGCTGCTACATAGGAGTGAGAGCATATGGTATTTCTCTTTGGAGGACTGGGTTAGATCACTTATGATGATGTTGTCCATTTCTATCCATTTTGCTACAAGTGACATAATCTCATTCTTCTTTATTGCTGAGTAATAATCCTTTGTGTTTGTTTACATATGTATTATGTATGTATGTATGTCTATATATAAACATATATATGATTGTGTGCATATATTCATACATATATATGTATGTGTTTCACAATTTTTTAATCCACTCCTCTGCTGATGGGCATTTTGCTTGATTCCATACCCTTGTAATTATGAACAGTGCTGCATTTAATATGAAGTGCAAGTGTTCCTGTGGTATGATGACTTGTCTTCCTTTGGGTGTATTCCAAGTGATGAAATTTTTATTTGTGTGGTTTTTCAAAGCATGGTATCATCACGTAGCCTAGGCTGGCTGGAACTCACTGTGTGGATATCACTGGCCTCAAACTTGAATCTATCCTCCGGACTCAGCCTCCCCAGTGCTGGGATTACAGGAATGTGCACTGTGCCCGTTCAGGTGGCAAATTAGTATGTAACTGAAAATCTCACAAAGCATTCAAGCAAACTTAGTTTCTCTACGATATGTGCAATTCCTTTCTAGAAAAACCCATGTCTCTTGAGTTCAGAACATCCACATACAAATCCTGTCTTGTTTACTTGCGTATTCTTCATATCATAAGTAATACATGATTTACACTCCAAAGTTCATAAAATATTATTTACACAGCCAGCTCAGGGACTTAATAAATGAGTTCATGGAATTTAGCATTGCTCAGAATTTCATTTGAAGATGTCAATAACTCTATAGTGGACAGATATGATATGTCTGTAAAGTATAGAAGAAGTTAGAGTGCTCTCTAAAGTTGTTGTTGTTAGTTGCCATCGAGTTAGGTCCAACCCATAGTGATTCTATGTACAGCAGAACAAAACACTCCCTGCCACTGTGCCACATCTGGCACACTGTCAGTGCTAATCTGCTCTTCATAGGGCTTTCAATGGCTGATTATTTCAGGATTATTTCAGGACTGGACTGTCACCTCCTCCTGTTTTTGCAGTGCTGGGGATTGAACCCAGGGCCTCAGAGACCAGACAGTGGCATTCTACCAACTGAGCTAAAATGCCAGCCCCTCTCTAATGTTAGATATTAGGATATATCTCACACCTGATGCTAGTAGATGGAAAAGATGATGACGGGAAAACTATGGGCTGAAAAAGTCCTAATTTTTAATCTAAAGAGACTCATACAGAGGTAAGTCCAATTAAAAAAATTCATTGTGTTAGCCAATAATCAAGGAATTATGTGTGTACCTTTAAAGATTTTATTGCCACATCAGGATTGTTTTACAGTTGAAAAAAATTAAATGGATTTATATAACATTGTGGAGAGATATCAAGACACTTCAAACAGTGATTAGTGTTTAAAATAAACTGCAGTTCGGGATTAAAAATTAAGATGTGTTCCAGGTGTGGTGCTGCACGCCTATGATCTCAGCACTAAGGAAGGCTAAGACAAGAGGATCATGAGTTCAAGGGCAGCCTGGGCTATAGAGTGAGATTCAGTCACATAACAGAAAAAGAAAAAAGAAAACAAAACAAAACATGAGAGAAGATAAATACACAACTTCCAATGATAAAGGATGAATGTAGAAGTATATTAAAATTAATATAAAAGATGTCAAGAAAGTCAAATAGAGTAGGTGTCAAGAACACCACATAATAAATTGATAAATCTCATCCTGAATATATCCATAATTATGTTCCATAAAAATTAACTATTTCTATTGAAGACAAGTATTACTTGAATATATTCACTCATATATTTTGAAGAGATATTAAACATTCATTAACAAAATAGTGCTTAAATATTTAAGAAAATAAGATCTAAAAGAGTACACCATTTTGTCTTTTTGTTATATGTGTATTATTTTTAAAATTCTTATCACACAATTGTCCAATAATATTGCTTCATGGTACTGAGCATAATCTGATTGTCACACACAGAGGTACACAAAAACATACAGATTTATAAACACACATTTATTCATGTAAATTATATGTGTACTGACATTTTCTTGTAATGTGACTGTGTCACAATTGTGTTTGTGATTAGGTGGACACGAGTAAATAAATAACTAGACATTGTACACTTTCACACACTTCATGTACTTCTGAGAAAATCAGAGCATGTTGCGGTCCTTATGCAGGCAAAGCAAAACCTGGATGCATTGGAGTCTCCAATGAGGAGCACAAAGGAGCTGACAGCTGGGAAACCTGCACTGGTCACTGCAGAGATGTCCACCATCAACTGACTGGGGTCACTAAAAAGAGCCAAACAGACATGGAAGGTGAGGGAGAGAGTGTAAAAAGACACAAAGGTGCTCACCAGCAGAAGGACAGTTTTGGTAGCTCTGGACTCAGGGGTGGATCTGGGGGAGAGCTTGTTCCCATGGATGTGCTGGACCCGCTGCCTGTGCCTGCACAGGATGAAGAACATGAAGCCACTGGCCCAGGGCATGATCCCCAAACACAAAACATCTGGGAAAGTCAACAGTGCTATAGACAGATTCGAGGCATTGTTGTCACGATCAGCAGAACAGTGTCCAAAATCTTTTGGCTTGGTGATGTTTCTGTTACTCTGTTTGCCAGCCACACGCATTGCAATCGTGACATTTACGGGAATGTGGAGGATCCAGCACAGGAATATGGAAACACCAGTGTACTTAGAAGCCTTTGCTTTAAGCTCTGCCCACTTGGAGATCCTGGGGCTGATGGTGATGGCCTGGAAGACACTCAACAGGCAGGTGGTGCTGACGGACACACCCCTGCCCACCCTGTGAACATAGAAAACAAGTTTGCATTCAAGATCACTGGGGAAGTGTGTGAACCCAAAAGCTACCATGGTCTGTGGGACGCCTCTAAAGAGCAGGAATAAGAGGTTGGCTATAAGCCAGTGTTTCATAATCGGATGTGTGGACCTTAATCTGAACTCGATGAACTGAAGAAAGGTAATGACAGAGAAAACTCAGGTTCCCCAGGATTCCAACAACGGTCTGTGATAAGAAGATCATTCCCATTGACAAATGCCCAGCAGCCCTTCTGCCAGTTACAACCATTTTGTAGTTTTCCTCAGAGTCAGATGATCCTGCCTGGGAACATGAGGCTGGGGCTACAGTGAAAATGGAAACTAAAATCCAATATTTCTACTTAGTATTAGTTGGCTCATGGAAATATTTACTTAAGGACTTATCTATTCCTAAAAGAATTCCAACATTGGTATATGCACCAGTTAGAATACTTTGTATTGTATTAATCTTTCTTGTGAAAAGGATACATACATGTCCTCTTTATTCTTTACAAATCTGTGAGGTACCTCTGACCATCTGAAGGATGAGGAACTGTAAGCTAAGAGATGACACGTGGTTGGTCCTAATTCCACCCTGGTTGGGGTGGAACAGGGACTGGACTCTGGGCTGATTCCAACAGTGCATTTCACCACAAAGCTCTGCTATCAAACCTAGTTAGCTAAGTTTCCCCAATAATCCAGATGGGTATTTAACTTCTATTTTACACATTATTATTACATCAGGGATATATAATGTTATAATTTTGATTTTCACAATTTTCCAGCTATTTGTAAAGAAGTATCCCTTAAGACAATGTTGGGCCTGGGATTTAGCTCAGTTCACAGGGCACCACTCTGCAGTCTCTGAGGTCCCAGGTTCGATTTCCAGCACTGTAAAAATGGGAGAAAGACGTGGCAATCCATTCCCAGGGCAATCCTGGAAACAATCAGCCATTCAGTCAGCCACTGAAAACCCTATGAGGGTTGCTATGAGTCAGACAAGACCCAACGGCACCTAACAACAAAAACAACAACAAGCCAATATCAATTTTAAATAAACTTTCAAAGATGTTGATAAAAGGAGCATGCATGGACTATAGAAAAAATTACAGCTATGTCCTGATCAAGTTGATTCAGTGAATACAAGATTAGCCCCATGTAAAGATAGATACAGATAGAGACCCTGACTCAATATACAAAATAAGAAAAATGGGCTGAGGGTGTGGCTCAGTAGTAGAGCACTTGGAAGTCCTGTGTTCTCCTCTCGAGTGCTGCAAAAACAAACCGATAAACAAATAATACAAAACAAAAGAAAAACATCCAGAGAACACTATGCAGATAGCGCTCACGTGCCTCCGAGTACCACCACCTGAGCAACGTTTCCCAGAATCCTCTTGGCTCAAAGCCACTAAGACAGTGTAGAGTTACATGGTGGGAAACAATGACAGGCCAGCTTCAGCTCCTAAGATTCAAAGGCTGTGCACTACATTTCCCAGAGTTCTGAGTAATATTTCAGTGTGTGTGTGTGTGTGTGTGTGTGTGTGTGTGTGTGACAATATTTTGATCCACTCCTCTGTTGGTGGGCATCTTGGTTGATTCCATACCCTTGCAATTATCAAGAATGCTGCATTAAACATGAAGTGCAGGTGTCTGTGGTATGATGACCTGTCTACCTTTGGATGTATTCCAAGTGGTAAAATTTTTATGTGTGTGGATTTTCAAAACAGGATATCCTTACATATCCTAGGCTGGCCTGGAACTCACTATGTGGCTCTCACTAGCCTCAAACATAAATCAATCCTCCTGACCCAGCCTCCCAAGTGCTAGGATTACAGGAATGTGCCACCATGCCCGTCCAGGTGGTGAATTAGTACCTAACTAAACATCTCACAAATCACTGAAGCAAAATTAGATTCTCTATGATACATGCAATTCCTTTCTAGAAACAACCATGTCTCTCAAGAGCAGAACATCCACATACAAATCCTGTCTTGTTTAGTTCAATATTCTTCATAACTTATATATGACTTACACTCCAAAGTTTATAAAATATTATTTACACAGCCTGCTCACCGTTTAAAAGCTGCTTTCATGGAATTTTATGTTGCTCAGGGATTCATTTGAACATCTCAATAACACTATAGCAGACATACATGATATTTCTATAAACTATAGAAGAGGTTAGAGTGCTCTCTAATGTTTTTGTTGTTGTTAGGTGCCATCGAGTCAGGCCCAATTCATGGTGATTCTATGTACAACAGAATAAAACACTCCCTGACACTGTGCCACATCTGGCACTCTGTCAGTGCTTCTCTGCTCTTCATAGGGTTTTCAATAGCTGATTATTTCAGGGTTGTTTCAGGACTGGACTGTCACCTCCTCCTGTTTTTGCAGTGCTGGGGATTGAACCCAGGGCCTCAGAGAGCACAGAGTGGCATTCTACCAACTGAGCTAAAATGCCAACCCCTCTCTAATGTTAGATATTAGGATGTATCTCATACCTGTGAAATTAGATAGAAAAGATAAGGAGGAGAAAACTATGGGCTGAAAATGTCCTTATTTTTAATCTAAAGAGACTCATACAGAGGTATGTCCCACTAAAACAAATTCATTGTGTTATCCAGTAATTAATGAATTATATGTGTACCTTTAAATAATTTATAACCACATCAGGATTTTTTTAAAGTTGAAAAACAGTAAATGGATTTGTGCAATATTGTGGAGAGATATCAAAACACTTCCGCACAGTGATTAGTGTTTTAAAATAAGCTGCAGATCCTGGATTGAAAACTAAGATGTATTCCTGGTGTGGTGCTGCATGCCTATGATCCCAGCACTAAGGATGGCTAAAACAAGAGGATCATGAGTTCAAGGGCAGCCTGGGCTATACAGTGAGAAACAGTCTCATAAAAGAAAAAGAAAAAACAAAAGAAAACAAAACATGAGAGGTGATAAATATACAACTTCCAATATTAAACAATGAATGTAGAATTATATTAAAATTAATATGAAAGATGTCAAGAAAGATCAAATAGAATAGGTGTCAAGAACACCAGATAATAAATTGACAAATCTCATCCTGAATACAGCCATTATTATATTCCATAGAAATCAATGATTTCTATTGAAGACAAGTATTCCTTGCCTATATTCAGTCACATATTTTGAAGAGATATTAATCACTCATTAATAAAATAGTGCTTAAATATCTAACAAAATAAGATCCTAAAATGGTATGCCATTTTGTCATTCTGTTATATGTGTATCATTTTTTAAATTCTCATCATGCAATTCTCCAGTAATATTGCTTGATCAATCCTGAGCATAATCTGATTGTCACACACAGAGATACACAAAAACACACAGATATGTAAACACACATTTATTTATGTATATTGTATATGTACTGACATTTTCTTTTAATGTGACTATGTCAAAATTGTGTTTGTGGTTAGATGGATATGATTAAATAAATAACTAGACATTGTGTGCTTTCACACAGTTCACATACTTCTGAGAAAATGAGGGCGTCTTTCAGTCCTTATGTAGGTAAAGCAAAGGCTGGATGCACTGGAATCTCTGCCCATGAGCACAAAGGGGCTGACAACTGGGAAACCTGCACTGGTCACTGCAGAGATGTCCACCATCAACTGACTGGGGTCACTAAAAAGACCCAAGTAGACATGGAAGGTGAGGGAGAGAGTGTAAAAAGGCACAAAGGTGCTCACCAGCAGGAGGACAGTTTTGGTAGCTCTGGACTCAGGGGAGGATCTAGGGGAGAGCTTGTTCCCATGGATGTGCTGGACCCTCTGCCTGTGCCTGTACAGGATGAACACCATGAAGCCGCTGGCCCAGGGCATGAGCCCCAAACACAAAACGTCAGGGAGAGTCAACAGTGCTACAGATAGAGTGGCTGCATTGTTGTCACAATCAATAGAATAGTATCCAATATCTTTTGGCTTGGTGATGTTTCTGTTACTCCGTTTGCCAGCCACACCCATAGGAACTGTGACATTCATCAGAATGTGGAGGATCCAGCACAGGAATATGGAGACACCAGTGTACTTAGGAGACTTTTCTTTAAGCGCTGCCCGCTTGGAGATCCTGGGGCTAATGGTGATGACCTGGAAGACAGTCAAGAGGCAGGGGGTGCTGACGGACACACCCCTGCTCACCCTGTGAACATAAAACACAAGTTTGCATTCAAGATCACTGGGGAAGTATATGAACCCCAAAGCTACCACAGTCTGTGGGACACCTCTAAAGAACAGGAATAAGAGGTTGGCTATAAGCCAGTGTTTCATAATCAGATGTGTGGACCTTAATCTGAACTCAATGAACTGAAGAAAGGTAATGACAGAGAAGACTCAAGTTCCCCAGAATTCCAAGAATGGTCTGTGATAAGAAATCACTCCCATTTCCAAATGCCCACCAGCCCTCCTGCCAGTTTCATGTGTATGTGATTCACATGATTATGCTGAGGTCAGAGGGTTTTGTCCTTTTATCCAGGCAAAGCAGAGGAGAGTTGCACTGGAGTCACGGCTCATGAGGAGGAAGGGGCAGAGGGTTGGGAAACACGCATTGACCAAGGAAGCAGTGTTCATCAGTAAACTATGGGGATTTTCAAGAACAGCAATACAAACTTGAATAAGGCAGGAGAGAGTGTAAGAAGACCCAAAGGTGCCCAGGAGGATAAGGATGGTGTGTGTAGCTCTGGACTCAGGGCAGGATCTGGGGGAGAGCTTGTTCCCGTGGATGTGTCGAACCTGCTGCTTGTGCCTGTACAGGATGAAAACCATGAAGCTGCTGGCCCAGAGCATGAGCCCCAAGCACAAAACATCAGGGAATGATAGCAAGAGGGCATTGAGTGACTGCGTGATTATATCATGACCTGTGCTAGAACAGTATCCCATTTCCCATCCCCGTGATATGTTTTTGCTTCTTCCTTTGCCAGTCACATACACAGGAAAAAGGACGTTCACCAGCATGGAGAGGATCCAGCACAGGGAAATAGCAGAGCCAATGTACCTGGGAGCTTTTGTTTTAAGCTCTGCCCACCTGGAGTCCATGGGGCTTATCATGATGGCCTGCAGGACACTCAAGAGGCAGGTGGTGCCAATGGACACACCCCTGCCCACTCTGTGGACATAGAAAACAAGTTTACATCCAAGATCACTGAGGAAATGTATCAACCCAAAAGATACCATTACCTCGATGCCTCCTTTTGAGATGATCACTAAGCAGTTGGCTACCGTCAGATGACCGAGAATCATGTCCGTAGACCTTACCCTGAACCCAGTGAAATAGAGGAAGAAATAACGGAGAAGAACACAGGAGTTCCCCAAGATTCCGACTGTAGTCTGCAACAAGTAGACCATTCCTATTGCCAAATTACTGGAAGTCATTCTTCCATGTATGGAGACTTATCCTCAGAGCCAGAAGATCTTGCCTAGGAATATGAAATATGAGAGATGGTTATAATGCCAAATATCCATTATTCTCTACTTACAATTGGTTTGCCCTTAGAAATGTTTAAAGTTGTTCTTGTATTAAGAATATTTCAATAGTTGAATGTATAAATATTTAAGGAACACTTACAATATGGGAGCCACTGTTATAAAGATCACTCACAGGACTGTGAGGCAGGCATTACTATTACGTCCCTTGCAAGGATGAGGAGGGCATAGACACAGAGAGGTGATAGGGCAGAGAGGTGAAAGGAACTTGAACCTGTCCAGTTTTTTTTCCATCAAAAATGCACTTACCCACTATGCTATACTAACAAAACTCGATAATGGTGTTCTTTGAATAACATATAATCAGAGGTTTCTCTTTATTCCTTGTCATTTTATTTTGATTGAATAGTGTATTATTTTATAACTCTGGTTGAAACAATTTCCAATATGCAAAGATTTGTTACATAGGCCAGTGTCAAACTAAATAAAGTTTTAGATACCTTATTAAACATAAGAGGCCCTGATTGCAGTTTAATGCCACAGAAGCATTTCAATGCAAGTTTGACTTAACGAGTGCAGAAATCACTTGATATTAGGATGGAAAGAGAAAGAAAAAATATGTGAGTATTTTCATTTAGGCCAGGAACAAAAGCATAACAGATCCTATCCTGATCTCACTCCTTGCCCTAATGGAGG
>VMDO01035732.1:0-15788 GCA_007922755.1 Pedetes capensis
TTTTGAGGTGGTCTCTGAACTCAGGTGGGATATACTCAAGGTCATACCGTGGCTCTCGTATACTTGTTCTAATTTTCTTCAGCTTCAGTTTGAACTTGCATATGAGAAGTTGATGGTCTGATCCACAGTCAGCACCTGGTCTTGTTTTGACATTTTATACAGAGCTTTTCCATCGTCTCTTTCCACATATGTAGTCATTTTGATTCCTGTATGTTCCATCTGGTGAAGTCCATGTGTATAGTCTCCATTTATGTTGTTGAAAAAGTGTATTTGCAATGAAAAGGTCATTGGTGTGACAAAATTCTATCATGCGATCTCCAGCTTCGTTTCTGTTACCAAGACCATATTTTCCAACTACTGAGCCTTCTTTGTTTCCAACCTTTGCGTTCCAGTCACCAGTGATTATCAGTATGTCTTGATTGCGTGTTTGATCTATTTCAGATTGCAGAAGCTGATAAAAGTCTTCCCTTTCTTCATTTGTGGTCTTACTGGTGGGTGCATAAATTTGAATAATAGTCATATTAACTGGCCTTCCTTGTAGGCATATGGATATTATTCTATCATTGACAACATTGTATTTCATGACAGATCTTGAAATGTCTTTTTTGATGATGAATGCAACCCCATTTCTCTTTAGTTTATCATTCCCAGCATAGTTGACCATATGATTGTCTGACTCAAAATGGCCTATGCCGGTCCATTTTAGCTCACTGATGCCTAGAATGTCAATGTATGCACTCCATTTCTCTTTTGACTATTTCTAATTTTCCTAGATTCATACTACGTACATTCCATGTTCCAATTATTAATGGATGTTTACAGTTGTTTCTCCTCATTTTAAGTGGTGCCACATCAGCAAGTTGAGCACCCTGGGGCTTTACTCCATTTCTGTCATCACGGTAGACTCTACTTGGAGGAGGCAGTCTTTTGAGTGCCTTCCAATCTGGGGCCCTCATTTTCCGGCACTATATCTGACAGTGTCTCTTTGCTATTCATAGGGTTTTCAATGGCTAGTTGTTTTGGGAGTGGCTCGCCAGGTCCTACTCCCTTTGGATAATACTAGACCAAATAAATTGTGTTTATTTGTTGTAAGATTTCTTGGAAATGTAGCCAATGTGTGTGATGGACCTTGCAAAAAAGATTTTCCAAATTTATTGGACTGTAGAATCCTATTTTCAGGGAACACATTTTGGGAAATAGCAAGCTCCTTCACATGAATTGTTCTCCTTAATTTTTAATTAATTAATTCATTAAATTGTTTGCAGTACTTAGGAGTTGAACCCAGAGCCTTATGCCTACTTTGAAAGCATTCTACCACTGGGCTGCACTCCCAGCCCAGTTTTAATTTTTGATTTTGAGTCAGAGTCTCACTAAGTTACGCAGGCTGCCTCTGGCTTCAAACTAGCATTCCTCCTGCCTCTGCCTCCTGAATTCCTGGGATTACAGGTGTGTGCCACTGTTTCTGGCTTCCATTTTTTAAAAATTCCATTTTATTACTGTGTTTGTGTCTTCCCTTGTTGCAACAAAGCAACGTAAAATAAAGCAGTTTTAAGTTTTATGGTTTTATTTTTGGTGATATATTTTCTATTGAAAAGGCTACTTTTTCATAGCAAGCAGACATAAAAATCATGAGGATTTTCTTATTTAATGAATATATGAGGAATAATGAGTAGAGTTATAGTTTAAAAATAATTTTGTTCCTTTTCTATTAACCAAAATTTCTTAGAGTTTGTTATTGACACTTATTGGCAGGGATACAAGAAATCTCTTCCTGTTTTTTTTTTTTTTTTAAATTAGCATTTATAGAGAACATAGTGGTTGGTGTTTAGCTCATCTGGTAGAGTGCTGCACTGTACTGAGGAGCTGGGTTTGATCCCCCCGCACCACAGAAAAATGGGAGAAGGATGTGGCATCCACTCTCGAAGCAATCCTGAAAGAAGCAGCCATTGAAAACCCTATGAAGGTCATTACAAGTCAGACCTGACTGGACGGCACCTCACAACAGAGAATATAGTAGGGGGAAAGTGAAAATGCAGCCATGATGGTTGTGGTTTGGTTGGGGGAAACTATCGGAAAAATGTTTACATTACAATTAGATTACATTACATTAGTTAGATTACATTAGTTACATTACATTTTAGATTAAAAATTGTTAAATTTTTAATTAGTTTAAAATTAAGTTTTAATTTAGTTTAAAATTTAGTTTTAATTAATTAAAAAGATTAGTTAAAAATGTTACATCTCTTCTAAAAGATACTTTAAGCTCTTTCAAAAATATATAATTAAATATAGTATGCCTTTTATTGTGTTCTTTTTGAGATATCTGTACCTAAATCAAGAGGAAGCATATGTATATTCTTTATAATTTAGTGCATTTCTTTTTAAGAAAGCAAATATACATTTTAAAGCACTAACATATTTTTTTTTTTTTCAGGTTAAGATTTTTTTTTTTCTTTTAAGAGCAAGAGTGTTGAACCCAGGGCCTTGTGCATGCTAGGGAAGTGGTCTTCTACCACTAAGCTGCATCCCTCATACCATTTTTTAATTTTTTATTTTGAGACAGAGTATCACTGAGTTGCTCAGGCTTCCTCAGGCCTGGAGCTTGATGTTCTCTTATCTCAACTTTCTGTGTAGCTGGGGTTATCGGCATGAGCCATGGCACTCAGCTTCAGGTTAATTGTTTCTGTTTTGTTTTGCTTGCCTGCTTATTTATTTATGAGACATTTTAGAGTGTTTCAGTATAGCCCAGGCTGGCCTGGCGCTCACTATGTAGACCAGGCTAGCTTTGAACTTGCATTGATCCTCCTGCCTTGGCCTCCAGAGTGCTAGGGTTGAACAATCACCAGGATTTTAATGAAGATATCCCTTTTTACTGAATGTATACAACATAATTTAATTTTCTTTTCACTCTCTGTTTGTCATTTTGATGTTACAGTACTGATGCTGCAGAGCAGCTTCAACAGCACTTGGCTCTTGTCCCTCCTCATTACAAATTTGTGGTTTCTTTTCCTTTAGGATCTTAGAGGTTGTTAAATTTGTGCCTAATATAGGAATACATACATAAGGAGCGGAAATGTTGTGAGCCACAGACATAAATTTGTTTTGGCTATTTAGGTATTTTCCTAATTCCTGTTTCTTTCTCCCACCCAAGTACCTTTGAGTGCTTCATACTCAAAATGGCTGGATAGTGATTTTTAGAGAATTAGGGCTTTATTTTCATGTGATATGTAGAGTTAATATTATTCTATGTAATAGATGAATTGTGGATATTTGCTTTACAATGTTGAAAAAAACCGAGTCACCAAAATCCAGAAACATTTCTGTTTTATTTTTGTGAAAATCATGTGGATTTTTTAGTTAATAAATTTATTTTTTGCCTTTTTGTTTTTTTCTTAATCATATGGATTTTATTCCTTGTATTTTTTTTAACAGCTTAGATGCTATCTGTATATTTCACTAAGAGGTATATACTTTTTGAATTTAAATTCATAATGTTATGTGTAATTTGGCATGTTTAAAATTTAAGTGAATGGCTCCAACTGATTTAGTATGAGTTTGAAGTATTGGGTTATTAAAGTAGAAAAGTTGTATGAAGTGGTATATAATTAAAAGTTTTATGTATTTGAAAATGACTTTGGCAAAATAATATTTTGGTGTCTTCAATTTAATTTTTAAAATTTAGTTTTAAATTTGAATATATTTGTATCTATGTTACTGATTTATTATAGTATTATCTTTAATATTTGGAGAATAAATGTCTTAGAAGATTACAGTTTTGTTTTAAACATAATAGGTAACAACACAGTTTTTCCTTAATGAGATTTACCATATTTCCCAATAAAATTTTCTTTTGGTTTTAATAGTGGGTAAATAGGATCTACTTTATAGTTTCAGTACATTTTTGTTAAGAGGAAGAAAGAGCTGGTCATGCTGGCGCACACCTATAATCCCAGTGACTGGGAAGGCAGAGCAAGGAGGATCTGGAATTTGAGGCCAGAGACGGCCTGTGTAATTTAGGTAGACTCAAAATAGCAAATTTAAAAACTGGGCTGGGGATGCAGCCCAGTGGTAGAACACTTGCAAAGTATGTGTGAGGCCCTGGGTTCAACCCCCAAGTGCCTAAAAAAAAATGGGGGGGGAGAAGAAAGACCTGTATGTGTGTAAGTGGATTTTACAGGTAACCTATACATACTTGTTTTTGTATTACCATGAGGTAGGAAGAACTAACCATAAAGAATTCATTTGGATATAGGATATAATCCACGAAGAGTTTGTATTACTTCTAAGATTCAGGTTTGCCCAAAATCCTTTGCTTATATGTATGAATTTTAAGAGGGTTAGAAAAAAAAATTCCCAAAAGATACAGCTTCTCTGAGTGATCCCAAATTTAACATAGGATGGGAGGGGGAACCAAGTTCTAATATACTCAGCCCTTTATGTCATAGTTTTTAATGTTTACTAGTTCAGAAATGTCTTTTGTTTTATTTTGAAAAAAGAATGTTTGTAAACTTGAGGGGCAATCAAGGCAAATGTATAATTTGAAAGGAATGAGAGAGGTTAGTAATGCACATTCAATCAATGAAATAATCATTGCAACATAAAATAGCAACATCTGGTCAAATCAATGTCAGTAAAGTACTTGAACTGTGGCACAACATACCATTTGTCTGTACTATTACCACACACGAAGTTTTATCCATTGTTTTCTTTTACTCAGTCATATATGTTCTTACTCAATTTAAACACAGAAATTTTTTCTATAAGAGTAGAATGTTAAATTTGTTAGTAATTAGTTCTATTTTTCTTATTATTAATTGTATTTATCATCTAAATTTTAAAATTTCGTAATGGTGTTTTGTTTTGTTTCGTTTTATTTTTTGAGACAGAGTCTTGCTGTGTAGCCCAGGCTGGCCTTAGACTCATGATTGTCCTAGCTCTACCTTCCAAGTGCTGGGATGACAGATGTGTACTACCACACTTGGCTGGCTTGCTGGCTGGCTTGCTTATTTGTTTATTTATTTATTTATTTATTTACTTATTTACTTATTTATTTATTGTAGAGTAGAAGGGGATATATGAATTGTGTGACAGTAGGTAGAATGCAACTTTTTCATTTATATGAGAAATGAATAATATATTTTGTGTG
Source organism: Pedetes capensis (assembly GCA_007922755.1). Classification (NCBI taxonomy): domain Eukaryota; kingdom Metazoa; phylum Chordata; class Mammalia; order Rodentia; family Pedetidae; genus Pedetes; species Pedetes capensis. The sequence goes on from VMDO01035732.1 coordinate 5,147, forward strand.
TAACAGGGTCTCATTTCACATATAAGATATATTGTTACAATTTCAGACATGTTTTTTCAGAAGATTATCCCTGACTCCTAAATCTCTCCTAATATTAATTTTACAGAGCATTCTTTCTTGGTGTGTCTTTTGTACGCATGTATTTAATTCTTGCACATATTCCCTTGAAAAGAAGTCCAATCGACAACAATCCATATGACTTTGCTTTAAAAGTATGTTTAACATACCCATTTATTTGGGAGAGCTCATAATGCATCTGTGTTTAATATTTTAGAAGAATTCATTTGCTGAAATTTCTTCTCCTAAGGCCACCTACTCCCTCCCATGGTAAACTGCCCAGGTTAATTGATCATTGTCAATACTGTGATGTAATAGAATGAACTACCTGGGTGGCAAGGATTTATTTGATTCTGGTTTTTTAGAACCAGTTAGTGACTTAGAGGAGATATCTAATTTAAATAAGATAAAGAAGTTGATCCACAGGGAATCTACTTATTTGTATGAAGTGGAAATATTTATAAGTTGCCTTTTCAAAGTCACATTACATTTCAAAATACTTGGAAAATTTGTGTTTTACAGTATATAAGTTGTTGGATTTCCATTCCCCCACCCCCCACCCCCGCTTCCTCCCTCCCTTCCTTCTGCCCTTCCTTCCTTCTGGGGATGGAATACAGTATGTTGCTTCCCAAGTACTCTACCACTGAGCTACATCCCTAACCTCTGATTTCACTTTAATGACCATGTTGTTGTTGTTGTTGTTAGGTGCCGTTGAGTCGGTGTCCGACTCATAGCGACCCTCATAGGGTTTTCAATGGCTGAGTGTTTTGGGATTCTCTTGAGAGTGGATTACCAGGCCCTTGTCCCATTTTTGCGGTGCTGGGAATTGAACTCGGGACCTCAGAGACTGCAGCACAGCGCTCTACCAACTGAGCTAAATCCCAGCCCCCTTTAATGGCCATAGGGTCTGTCAAAACTCAATTGGTCACATACAGATCCAAAACTGAGGTTACAAACTGAGAATCATTTAGTATAATTCATGTGTTATATTCTCATAAATTTGCTAAAGTTAAGATTGATACCCTTAGCTTTGTTAGACTTTATTACTGAAATGCATACTGATGAATGATTTTCTGTCATGCTATTAGTACATCCAAACCAAAATTTAGAGTCTTAAGAATGTCATCTTGTCAAGGTTTTAACTTTTTGACAGTGCACAGGAGATGACAGGACCATCTAGGAGATAGGAAAAAAGATGAAACCGTGAATTCCAAGATGAAGGTTCAGACCATAAATTTTATAACTTGGGATGTGGAGGGATGATTTATGGTTCAGAGAAGTGTATTTGTGATGGTTAATGAGAAGTTAAGCTTGGAATTCTGGTAAATACACTTAGTAAGGAATGAATGTGTTACTGCTGTTTTGTCGATTATGATAAAAACATTCTCTAATCCCTTAATCAAATTAGTAGAAGAGAATTTTTATTGTCATGTTTGTGGAAATATGTGGGTTGAAGCTTAGATATTTTGTGATACATTGATACTGTACCAGCTGTGATAGTGAGGATTTTATAATGGGTTCATGAGGTAACTAAAGCTTGACTATCCAGGTTTACCTGGGATATAGAAGTTTCAGTTTCAAAACTGGGTTACTCCTGGGCAAACTTGGACAATTTGAGCTCCTAAATATCGTGGCTACAAGTGCTTAATTGGGGGAAAAAAAAAAAAAAAGATAATTAGGGTTTGGCTTAAACTTTGTTTGAGAAAAGAAGCTTAAAATAGACCCAACTTGCTTCTTAGTGTTAGTATAAAAACACATTGTTGTTGTTGCTGTTGTTAGGTGCTGTTGAGTTGGTATCTGACTCATAGCGACCCTTTGTACAACAGGGGAAACATTATTGTCAGTGCTTCTCTGCTGTTCATAGGGTTTTCAATGGCAGATTGATTTTTGGGAGGGGGTTGCCAGGTCCTTCTCCCAAGGCTACAGCTTTTGGTGTTCCCAGGCAGTCTCCCATCCAGGTACTAACCAGGCCCAACCCTGCTTAGCTTCCGAGATCTGATGGGATCAGATGCCACAGGGCTACGGCTGCAGGCATAAAAACATATAGGTTTATGAAAATAAGTTTAAAATAAGACCCAACTTGGTTACTAGTGTTAATACATAAAAATACATAGGTTTGTGAGGATTTAAATGTGCTTTTGAAGCTGGGTGCTGTGGCCCATGCCTGTAATCCCAGCAGTTTGGCAGGCTGAGGCAGGAGGATCATGAGTTAAAGACCAAAGGCAGCCTGTGCAACTTTGTGAGATCCTGTTTCAAAGCAGAAGGTAAATCAGAGGATATAGCGGTACAGCCCAGTGGTAGAGTACTTCCTAGCATGCACAAAACCCTGGGTTCCATCCCCAGTACTGGAAAAAAAGGGAGATTTGTGCAAATTCACATAATAGGGAATCTGGAGGTTTGTTGTTGTTGTTATTAGGTGCCGTCAAGTCAGTATCCGACTCATAGTGACCCTCATGGGGTTTTCAATGGGTTTATGATGCTTTATTTTGACTGAGTGTCACCCACTTGGTAACACTATGGCAGGTAGCTTTGTATAATGATTACATTTTCTTTAGCAATCTGAGGTAAAACATTCCAGTTGAGAAAAACACAGCTCAAGGAAGTTAAATGATTTCTGAAGGTCACATAGCCAGTAAATAGCAAAGGTAAATTGGCGACTTAGGATTCCTGATTCTCTATTTCTAGCAGTTTTTTTCATTAGAGTTAATAATATAAATGTAGACTGGCTCGTAATTACTAGATCATCCCCAGTATCCTTTGAGGCATATACACCATTGGTAATGGTTGTTATAACTTTTTCAGAGAGTAATTTGAAAATTATAATAAAAAGATATGAGCTGTCACTTTAGGAAAACTCAGGTATATTAACTTTTTTTGTTTATTTGTTGAGACACAGTCTGACTATGTCACTTAGGCTGGCCTGGACCTGTGTCTGTTACCCAGGCTAGCCTCAAATTCATGATCCTCTTGCCTCAGCCTCCTGAGTGCTGGGATTGTAGGTGTGCACCACCATTCCTGGCTTCAGCTTTAGAATATAATTTCAGTGGCATAGATCAAATAGTGAACCTTATAATGGAGATGGTATAGTTAGTTGTCTAGAGTTAATGTTGTTATCTGAACTATTTTCATAAGCAGTGCTTGGAATTAGAGAAGGAAAATAGCTTGATTTAGTGCAGTTTTTCTTAATGCCTTATTACTAGTAAAGGCTTTTTAAATTTTTTCTTGCCTCATATTATGTTCTAATATTCTGATACAATGTAATTTACTCTTACCCAGTGATAGCAAGCATTATCTCATGTTTAACTTTTAATTAAATTCTTATTCTTCAGGTAAAAAGAACATATTCTCATGGTACTTACAGAGCTGGCCCAATGCGACAGATAAGCTTGGTGGGAGCAGTTGATGAGGAAGTGGGAGATTACTTCCCTGAGTTCCTTGACATGTTGGAAGATTCACCATTTTTAAAAGTAAGAGAAAATAATCCCAGCAATCTAAATCATGGGTGTTATTTTCATACTACAGATGATACAAATGAACAGCTATTTCAGAATTACAAAAATTTTGATTTTATTTAAATTGGAAGGAAGAAAAGGAAAAGTTGGGAAAGAGTAATCTTGAGTAGTTTATACATATGATTGCTCAGATCCTAATTGTAATGGCAGAGCTAAGTGGTGAACCTGAAAATAGTATTTACCTGTACTGCCACCTTAGGAAATTAGGTTGCATCTGTTTATCAACTCCTTATAGACTGAATACCTAAGGATTTAAGAAGTATAGGAAGGTTACCTACTAAATTAAAACGTCCAGGAAGAAGGCACGGCACTTTGGCATTGTAGAAAACTGGCCTGGAGAATCTGTATTTTAGCCCTGGTGCTACCTAACTGGTTTGGGCAAACCATTTAAACTTTCAGGGCTTCAGTTTCTTTGTGTATAAAGTAAGACATTTAGGCCATGTAAGAAATGCCCCACTAAATTCCGTAAATAATTTTTAACCACCGTCCTTTTTCTTCTTAAGAATAGCCTCTGCGGGACTGGGCGCGATGGCGCACACCTGTAATCCCAGCAACTTGGGAGGCAGAGGCAGGAGGATCACAAGTTTGAGACCACAGGCAGTTGGCATAATTTAGTGAGACCCTGTCTCAAAAAGTAAAAAAAAAAAAAAAAGGGCTAGGGGTGCAGCTCAGTGGTACAGCACCTGCAAAGCATGTAAGCACTAGGCCCTGGGTTCAACCCCCAGTACTGCAAAAAAAAAAAAAAAAAAAAAAAAAAAAGAGCCTCTGCATTCTAGGAAATGTTTCTGTTTGTAAGTGGCTGACATTGTTTCACTGAGAGAGAAATCTCTGAGCTAGGTAGTTAGATGAATTATTTAGTAAATAATTCAAAGGTCATTGTGAACCTACAATTAAATATAGAGTCCAAGTGCACACAGAATGTGAGATCAGTTTTATCTCTACTACTTATCACATAAGCTGTTGTACATCTTTTCATTTGTTTCCACTTACATGTGCTTGATTTTCTACCCCGTATGTTTATATATCTTACCTTTTTTTTAACCCGGTTTAATTTCCCTTTATTTTCCTATTTTATTCCTTTTAAACCTTTTGTTCCTTTTTTTTGTTTTTTCCAAGTAGTCACCTCATAGAATTTGGTTGCATTTATAGTATTATTGAATGATATTTTTAAAAAATTACCAAATATTATTTAATAGTTGCTTCAGTTTATTTTTTAAGCAAATGAACTAAATGCATTCTTTCTAGAGAAATTTAATTTGATAATTTTTCCTTCTTTCAAAAGGGATTATGAGATGTGTTCTTTTTTTCTTTTGGTAATACTATTCTCACCATTTGATGGACAGTATCCTCCAGTCATATCCTGTTTCTTTCCTTCCTTTTCTTTTTTCCTCTTTTAAAATATTTTGGATTCTAATTTAGGCCAACAACCTCTTTAAGAAACTACTGAACAGATTTTTTTTTTTTTTGTAGTACTTGGGGCTAAACCCAGGGCTTCACACATACTTTGTAAGTGCTTTACCATTGGGCTCCATCCCTAGCCCAACTTTTATTTCATTTTATTTATTTATCTGTTTGTTTGTTTACTTATTTTTTGCAGTACTGGGCATTGAACCCAGGGCCTTATGCTTGCATGCTTTACAAGTGCTGGACCACTGAGCTGCACCTCCAGCCCATTGTTTTTACTTTTTTAAGATAGGGTCTCGTCAAATTACACAGGCTGCCTCTGGTCTCGAACTTGTGATCCTCCCGTCTCTACCTCCCGAGCCTCTACAGGTATGTGCCACTGTGCCCTGCAATTTTTAGTTTTTCATTTTGAGACAGCGTCTCACTAAATTATGCAGGCCTTGAACTTTTGATCCCCTCGTTTCAGCCTCTTAAGTCTTTGGGATAACAGGCATGTGCCATCATGCTTAGTTTTAAACAAATTTTGGTTTGGGTTTGGTTTTCTTTTTTTGTTTTGTTAATATTTATCACTAATTAAAGAGGCATTCCTTTTTTAAACGCAAATTTAATTGTTTTCATAGATAGGGAGAGCACACATGCTTATTTTGTCAACTTATTAAATTCATAGGACCCATATATGTAGTAGAATATGTAGGAAGAATAACAATGATGAATACAGGGTGAAGTAGTTAACCATCCAAGCATAATTATTCTCTTGGTATGTTTGAAAGAGCCTTCTAAAGCTAAATGTGTAAATATATAGGGATATAATCAATATAGTATATATTTCAAATGCTTAAGTTATATATGAACATGTATTTGAGAGGGGAACAATATTCTTTATTGTATATTTAAAGATGCATTTTGAAAATAATTGATTTCTATGTAATTGTTTGTCTCTAGTGTACACTACCATGGGGGACACTATCTAGTCTAAAATTAGAGAGTCGAAAAGACAGTGATGATGGTCCTATCATGTGGGTACGTCCAGGAGAACAAATGATCCCTGTGGCTGATATGCCAAAGTCACCCTTCAAAAGGAAAAGGTACGTAGGATACAAATTTTGTTGCCAAGATTGGATGTATGTATGTTGGTATATATGTATCTTGGTTGAAATTTGGAAGGAGAGGGAAGGGAAAGAGCATAATTGGAGTGCAAATTAAAAAATAAATACATATGCTGATATAATTTGTTCTAAAACATCCAGGATAAATAAGACATGAGAAATGTAGACAAATAACAATAAACTATTACTAGAAATGGAAAGAAATGTTACTCAGGCAGAGAAATTGCAAACAATTTTGGAATATCTGGGAGTGGTGCCCAGGCCTATAATCCCGGTGACTCAGGAGACTGAGGCAAGAGAATTATGAGTTCGAAGCCAGAGGCAGCCTGTGTAACTTAGTAAGACCCTAACTTAAAATAAAAAGTGGCCTGGGGGTTCAGCCCAGTAGTGAAACACTTGCAAAGTATGTGCAAGTGTATATTGAATTCAATGCCTAAGTACCACCTAAAACCAAAAAACTATTTTGGAATAAATTTAACAAATATTCAGAACCTGTATTAAGGCAACAAAAACATCTTATGAGAGGATATAAAATTATACCAAAACAAATGGAAAGCCCCAGGAAAGCTTCTGTATTCTGCATTGCATGATAATGATAGTCCTTTAACTTTTTTTTTTTCAGAACTCCCAGAACTTTTTTTTTCACAGTCCCAGAACTAGATAAAAAGAGTTTAAAGTTCAAAAGGAAGAAAACTATGAAAAAGAGAAAAGTGAGGGGGAGCTTGTTATCAGATATTGAAAATAAGAATAAAACTCATTGGTATAAAGATCATTGGCATAGAATAAAGTCCAAAATAGTTCTGATTATATTGTGAACTTAATGTGTAACAGAGGTGGAGAAAGGATGGTATATTTAATGAATAATGCTGACATATTGGCAGTCTATCTGAAAGAAAATAGAGAGAGAGATCTGGGCAAGGTGACATACACTTGTAATCCCAGTGACTTGGGAGTAGAAGCAAGAGAATCTCGAGTTTGAGGCCAGAGGCAGCCTGGGTAACTTAGTGAGACCCTGTTACTAGATAAAAAATAAAGAAGGGGCTGAGGGTGCAGCCAAGTGCAAAATATTCATGAGGCCCTGAGTTCAATCCCCGAGTACCACAAAGAAAAAAAAAAAGTAAAGGAAAACAGAGGCAGAATCCCTACTTCATACAAAAAGTGAGAGATTTAAACATGTAATGAAAATATCAACTTAAAATTTTTAACTCTGAGTTGGGCACGGTGGTGCATGCCTGTAGTACCCACAACTCAGGAGGCAGAGGCAGAAGGATCACAAGTTTGGGACCAGAGGCAATCTGTGTAATTCAGCGAGACCTTGTCTCAAAAAGTAAAAAAAAGAAAAAAAAAAAAAAAAGGACTGGGGGTGCAGCTTAGTGGTACAGCATTTGCAAAGCATGCAAGCGTGAGGCCCTGGGTTCAAGCCAGTACCATAAAAAAAAAAAAAAAGCTTTAACCCTGGAAGAGATCTTCCTAATCAAAACAAAAAAATAAAATGGTAATACCATTTAAGAGAGAATAGTCATCAATAACAAAGTTGAAAACTATGGTAGAATAGAACAGTTGTAACATGTGACTGACTAAAGTTAACATGCAAAGAGAATTCCCAAACTGACAAGAAAAATGTAAAACCACTAGTAGAAAAAATAAACCTCAGGCAGATAAATTTATTTACAAAAAATTATGAGATAATTCTCTCCATTATGTTGGCAAAAATTATTAATAAAGTAATAATCTTACAGGCTGATAGGCAGGTCAAGAAACAGTACTCATGCTAGCTCCTTTAATTTGATATCTGTGACCAAGTGTGTCTACTTTGGGAATCTATTCCAAGAAATAAATGCACTAAAAATTATTATGTAAGGATGCTAACTGCAGTATTGTTTGTTGTAAGAATGTCTGGATGTCTACAAACAGCAGAGTAGATGAACATATTTAGTTGTATTCTTACTAAAAAATATGAAATAGCTTTTAATCTGGAAGGATATTCATGACACTTGAACAAAGTGAAAGGGATGGGAGTTTGGCTCAGTGGTAGAGTGCTTGCCTAGAACACACAAGGCCCTGAGTTCAATTCCCAGCACCAAGAACAAACAACAACAATAAAGCTACTAAAAGAACAACGTGAAGAATAATTAGTAATGTATCTAGCATGATTGTTGTGATTGTTGTTGTTGTTTTGAGACAGGGTCTTGCTATGTATCCCAGTATGGCCTTGAACCCTCAATCCTCTGCTTCAGCCTCCTTAGTGCTGGGCTTGTAGGCCTGTACCACCGTTCTGATTTATAATTGTATTTTTTTTAAAAGAAAAAATAAAACCCCAGTTGTAAATAGTTATAAATGTGTATTTATGTGAGCACAGAGAAAGGTTTGGAAAAATGCACTATTATGGGCATGAAAGATGCTAGGAGAGATAATAGCTTTCTCTCTCTCTCTCTCTCTTTTTTTTTTTTTTTTTAAGACTACATAAAATGATTTTATGGGTTACAGAAATTACTCATTTAAAAAGAAAAAAATGATAAAAAGTAAACAGTAGGTTGCATGGTAGTGGAGACTATGTTTGGCTTATTACTAATGTGTCTTCAGCACCTAAACACTGTCTGCTGCTTAATAAGTAATTATTGGATGAATGAAAGTTTGTTAATTTTTAAGTTGTTAGCAAATTGTAAGATCAGTGTGTTTCTCATAGGCTATTAACATTTAACATAGGATTTATGGATCACTTTGAGAATCTGAAAGTCTCTTGCCAAAACAGTGCAGATAAGCTCAAGCTTTTACATATAATTTAAGGTTTATGAGCTCCCTGAGGAGCTTCGATGCACCTCTGGGTTTACAGCCCATACTGTGTGTGATGATTTCACATATTATAGTCTGAGTAGCTAATAGCAGTGCTGTGCTAGGCATTATGTTTACTGCTGCATATGTGTTAATTCATTTCATTGTGCTATTAATGAGACCAAACTTGTGGGCTTGAGTGCCTATTAGCTTTCTACACGGTTGCAGTGGTATTATCTAACTTTCTGACACGTCAGATATTAATCACAAAGAGCAAAAAAGTATATTAGAGTTGTGTGTGCATGCACATGTATAAAATAACACTAATAATAACATAATGTGGGGGGACACAAAAGAAAACAGTAACAGGGATTAAGGGTGGGAAATTAGAGAACTAATAAGTGATGGCTAGGAGGATAAACTAGCCTGCAGCTGTAGCCCTGTGGCATCCAGTCCCATCAGATCTTGGAAGCTAAGCAGGGTCGGGCCTGGTTAGTACTTGGATGGGGGACCGCCTGGGAACACCAGGTGCTGTAGGCTTGGGAGACAGACCCGGTAACCCACTCCCAAAAATCAATCCACCATTGAAAACCCTATGAACAGCAGAGAAATACTGACAATAGTGTTTTGCCTGTTGTACCTAGGGTCGCTATGAGTCGGATACTGACTCGATGGCACCTAACAACAAGAGGAGGATAAACTAGAATGATAGGGGAAAATTGTGGAGCATCCTGGAATTATCTGTAAGCAACAGAAAAACCGTAGGAGGTGATAAATGATGGCTTTTAGTCAGAGAAATTTTCACCTTTTCTCCCATTCTACAGCAGAATTGGAAAGATTTCCACAATGCGTGAGCCTAAATAGACAGATACTGTTTTCATATGAATTCTAGGTGAGCAGTATAGGTGAATGCTAGTGAGAGATGACTGTCTTCTAAGACACACCTAAAGGTTTCCTTTATACCTCAATAAGCTGTGCATTATTTTTTTAATACTGATGTTTTATTTGGGAGGTATTGACCCATGGCATTAGGAGTGAGAAAATGAGGGTGAGACAGGGAAGAATGGGAGGCAATGCAAGGCAATGCATTTCCATGCTGACCATGGCTTCATTTTCTGGAAGATGAAATAAAGCATAGTGTTCAAAGGCCTTTCCTAAGATCACATGGCTAATGAGTGGTAAGCTTCAGATTTGAAAATAGTCTAGTTCTAGAAGACCAAAGTAAAGAACTTGGATTTTATGTATCAGGCAAAGGAGTTGTTAAAGGGTTTCAGGCTGGGGAATGACGTGGGATATAGAGTCCCTCCCTTACCTCCCAGTACTGGGTGTTGAACCTTGGGCCATCTGCTAGCATGTGCATTCTACTGCTTAGCTGCACCCCAAGCTGCTTTTTTATTTTGAGACAGGGTCTGACTAAGTTGCACAGGTGGCCCTGGCCTTGAACCACTGTGATCCTCCTGCCTCAGTCTCCCAAGTAGAATAAAGAGCTTTTTCATAAAGCTCTCCATCTCTGTTTCATCTTCCCATCTGGCAAAATAACAGAAGTAGGTGGCACCAGAGCCTACAGCCATAGCCCTGTGGCATCCGATCCCGTCAGATCTTGGAAGCTAAGCAGGGTGGGGCCTGGTTAGTACCTGGATGGGAGACTGCCTGGGAACACCAGAAGCTGTAGGCTTGGGAGAAGGACCTGGCAACCCCCTCCCAAAAATCAATCTGCCATTGAAAACCCTATGAACAGCAGAGAAGCACTGACAATAGTGTTTCCCCTGTGGTACAGAGGGTCGCTATGAG
>VMDO01035734.1:0-15819 GCA_007922755.1 Pedetes capensis
CATATTCCCAAATAGAAACAGCAAATTATACTTTTAATCTTAAACTAAACCTTAGGAAACACACATACTTTCAATAATTAGACCAGGAAAAAGAGCAACCAATAGCCATACTAAATTATATATTGAAAAGTTAATGAAAATTCCTTAGTTAACATCACTGGTGAATAAAATGACCAGATTCATGTCTTGTTTAGGTCACATATCAATAAATATTTGTAGAGGGAGCAATAAAGTACATAATAAAACTGCCATTGTGCATAAATGTGTTGCTGCTTTGTTTTATATAATGAATTTAAACATATCTTCCATGAGCTCACCTGCCACTGGGTGTCAGGAGTCAATTACATAATAATAAAAATAGAAATAATGATCTGACTCTGTTTCATGGTGAAACACTCTCTTTGAGGTAAATCCAGTCTCTAAATTCTAGGCTTTCAGAAATTTCTCCAACCACACCCTAAAAACGCCAAACAAAAAACAAAGAAACTATCTGCTGTGATGTGGAGGAGGGGCCCCCAGCCCTCACAGCTTACTTCCTTCACCATTGTATGAGGTTCAGTAGTTGCTCTGCTGTTGGCCTCAGACAGCTGGCCACCATGCCATCGAATGTCACCACTGATAGGACCCAGGTCTCTCTCTTCTGAATCTGTGTCCTCACATCTGGTGTTGAATGGCTGGCTATTGATGAATTTAAATGATGGCTCCATCCAAGTAGCACATACAGTGGTATCTGGATGCCTTGCTGGATACTGTCTGTGATCTCCTTCTACCATCTTGTTTCTCTTACCTGAAAATCTACCAGCCCTAACACTGAAGACAAAGCAGAAGGAATACCCAATGTCTTGTGAGGTGTACTAAAACTCCTCACTTGCCTTCCATTACCTTCTTAACTCATAAGGTCTGTTCCAATTTGCACTGTCTCCTAATAATTTGCTGTGTGGGAATCTGTTCACTTTAACTTTTGACCTTTGTTGTTATGTGTATTTAATACATACTGTCTTTATGTAAGGCACCTTTGATTCTTTGACAAAACTTTTTAATACAGGAAAAATGGTTTTGTCTTTTCTTTATGATGTGCAGAATGACCACCTACATTCGTGTATTAACTTTGTTTTCTCCCTAGTCAAATTGTATTGCAACATTTAAATTTAAAAAGAAGAGAAGTGAAAGGTGTAGTGACGCATGCCTGTAATCCCAGTGATGTGGGAGGCAGAGGTAGGATGATCCAAGTTCAAGATCAGAAACAGACTCCATAACTTAGCAAGACCCTGTCTCAAAATAAAGGGCAAAAAATGGGCTGAAGGTGCAACTCAGTGTTAAGAGTGCCTTTAAAACATTTGTGAGGCCCTGGGTTTAACCACCACCCAGGACTGAGAAAAAATGAAGAGAAGTAAGACAAACATACTGAGACAGAGCTGTCTTTATAACCACTGTGGACAAACACTGTGGACATGCCCTTTCCCTCATCCTCAGTTTCAAAAAAGACAATATAAAGCTTCATACTGGCAAGTTAATCACAGTCAGGGAGAGAATGAGCTCAACTGTGTATGTAAAACTTTGTTGTTTTTCTTTGATTCATGTGATAGCATCATACTGGGTCAGTTTCTTGTTTATGCTGTCTTTATTGTTTCTGGTCTTAGAACAATAAACACCTCTAAGTGGTTTCAATTACAGCAGCAAAACTGTGCAAATGAACTTTGGCTTTGTTTCATATTGAATAGAAGGGTTTTATGATTTTATAAATGGTGATGATGTTTAGGAATCTTGCCAAACTTCTTCTATAAACATTGAAAAGTCACATTTGCCAGCTCTAGGCCTTTAATCTCCCAAATATCCTTCCCTTGATATGGATATTTTTAACCTTGTTCCATGGAGATGAATAGGAATGATCATATTATCTGTGGATTCCACAACAATTGCATAAATATGGGATTGGAATGTTTCTACTTGTCATGTATTCTTAAGCTGATAACTGATTTTTTGTATATTTTCCTTAATTGCAAAAAAATATTGCTTAGCTTTCATTCTTTTCTAATGTTTGTATCAGCAAGGATAAATGATGTTATGCTGTAATAAGACACACACACACCTCACAGTGGTTTTACAGAATAAAAATCTACATATAAAAGTATACAATGAGTAGAATCATCTGAGTCAGGAAAATAATTCTAGAGATTTCTACATTAACAGTTGAGCAATCTGTCCAAAATACATAAGACACAGTCTAGCCATCCTTCCAAGGAGCACTCTGGTTGAACTTCTAGGACAGATCTGTTGGTTCTTTTTGCATGGTATATTCAATATTTGTCTACAGCACCATAATTCAAAAGCATCAATCCTTCTGTCTCCCATATTCAATGTCCAGCTTCCATAACCATATGATGCAACTGAAAATACCAAGGCATGAGTTAGGTGCACCTTCATCTTCAGTGTAACATCTTTACATTTCAACACTTTAAAGAAGCCTTTTACAATAGTTTTTGCAATGTAATGCGATTTTTTATTTGACTATTGCTTCCATGGTTATTGATTATAAAACCAGGAAAGCAAAATCTTGGACATCAATCTTTTCTCCATTTATCATGAAGTTACATGATAACCCACTTGTAAGGATTTTTGTTTTGTTGATGTTGAGGTACAATCCATACTGAAGGCTATGTTCTTTGATCTTCATCAGTAAATGTTTCAAATCCTCCTCAGTTTCAGCAAGCAAAATTGTGTAATCTGCATAATGCAGGTTCTTAATGAGCCTTCCTCCAATCATGATGTCACAGTCTTCATAAAGTCCAGCTTCTTGGATTATTTGCTCAGCACAGAGATTGAAGAGATATGATGAGAAGATACAGCACAGATGCACAACTTTCTTGACTTTAAACCAGGTAGTATATCTTTGTTTTGGTCAAACAATTGCTTCCTAGTCCATGTACAGATTCCTCATGAGTGCAATTAAGTGCTCTAGTATTCTCATTCTTTATAGTGTTATTCATAATTATGATCCAAAAGTCAAATGCCTTTGCATAATCAATAAAACATAGATAGACACTTTTGTAGTATTCTCTGCTTTTGGCTAATATCCACCTGACATCAGAAATGATGTCCCTGGTTCCATTCCCTCCTCTAAATCTGCCTTGATTTTCTGTCAGTTCCCTGTCTATATACTGCTGCAGTCACTTTTGAATGATCTTTAGCAAAATTTTATTTGTATGTGATATTGTTATCATTCAATAATTTCTACATTCAGTTGCATCCCCTTTCTTGGGAATAGGCAGAAATATGGATCCTTCCAATCAATTGGCCAGGTAGCTCTTTTCCAAATCTCCTGGTCTAAACAAATTAGTACCACCAGTGTTGCATCTGTTTGCTGAAACACCTTAATTGGTATTCTGTCAATTTTGGGAGCCTTGTGTCTTGCCAGTTCCTTCAAGGCAGCTTCCACATCGTCCTTCAGTACCATTGATTCCTGATCATATGCAGCCTCTTAAAATGGTTGATCATTTACCAATTCTTTTTGGTATAATATCTCTGGGTATTCCTTCCATCTTCTTTTGATGTTTCTTATGTCATTTAATTTTTTCCCTGTACAATCCTTCACTATTGCCACATGAGGCTTTAGTTTCTTTCTTCAACTCTTTAAGCTTAAGGAAAAAAAGCATGTTCTTCCCTTTTGATTTTCTGTCTCCAGCTCTTTGCATATGTCATTATAATTTTTTATTTTGTCTTCTTGAGCTTCCCTTAGAAATCTTCAGTTTAGTTCTTAATTTTGTCATGTCTTTCTTTATGTTAGCTGTTCAATGTTTAAGGGCAAGATTCAGAGTCTTTTTTGACATGTAATTTGGTCTTTTCTTTTTTTTTTTTCCTGTCTTTTTAATAACCTTTTGCTTTCCTCATGAATGATATCTTTGATGTCAAGCTGTAAGTCGTTTGGTCTTTGATAATTAGCATCTAATGCATCAAATCTGTTCTTCAAATGGTCTCTGAACTCAGTTGGAGTATACTCAAGTCATATTTTGGCTTTCATCTATTTGTTCTAATTTTCTTCAATATCAGTTTGAACCTGCATATGAGCAGCTGATGGTCTGGTCCACAATCAGCACTTAGTCTTGTCCTGACTTTTGATATTGTGCTTTTCCATTGTCTTTTTTCATAAATGTAGTAAATTTGGCTCCTACATATTCCATCATGAGTTCCATGTGTATAGATGCCGCTTATGTTAGTGATAAAATGTATTTGCAATGGAAGAGTCATTGGTCTGACAAAATTTATCATATTATCTCCAGCATTGTTTCTGTCACCAAGGCCATAATTTCCAACTACTGAGCCTTCTTCTTTGTTTCCACCTTTTGCATTCCAGTCACCAGTAATTATCAGTGTATCCTAATTGTATGTTCAATCAATTTCAGACTGCAGAAGTTGATGCAAATCTTGCCTTTCTTCATTTGTGTCCTTAGTAGTGGGTGAGTAAATTTGAATGATAGTCATATTAACTGGACTTCCTTGTAGGAAAATGGATATTATTCTACAATTGAGATGTCCTTTTTGATGATGAGTGCAACTCTAATTCTCTTTAATCTGTCATTCCCAGCATAGTGCCATTTTAGCTCACTGATACCTAGAATGTCAATCTTTATGCAATCCATTTCCCTCTTAATGATTTCTAATTTTTCTAGATCCATACTACATACATTCCACATTCCAATTATTAATGGATACTTACAGTTGTTCCTTCTCATTTTGAGTAGTGCCACAAGAGCAAATAGAGGTCCTTTGGGCTTTACTCCATTCCAGTCATTAAGGTCGACTCTACTTTGATGGGCAACTCCCTGTCATCTTTGGAGGGCCTTCTAACCCTGTGGCCTCATTTTGTGGCTCTACATCTGACAGTGCTTTTTTGCTATTCATAGGGTTTAAAGTGGCTAATTGTTTGGGGATTGGATTAGCCATGTCCTGCTTCCTAATCTTAGTCTGGAAGCTTAGCAGAAACCTGTTCACCATGGGTGACCCTGCTGGTATCTGTAAGTCCAGTGGCATAGCTTTAAGAACCACAGCAACATGCAAGCCCCCATAGTACAGCAAACTGACAGACGTGGGGGTCTGTAGCATACATGTGTGTATACACATATAAAATTGTGTGAAGTGCAAAGTGTAATCTGAGAATTAATATTAGTAATTAAGATTGGTATGCAGAACCTACAATCACTGATGACCATTGACTTCCACATGAAATCAGGAATACTTGGCAAATTAATGCCAACAAAATTGATGTAGCTTGTGAATTTACTGTTTTTCTATAAATTCTGACATTGTGGAAAGAAACAAATTAGTCTATATTTTTAACATAGTGTGCTCACAACATTTACAAATAGCTATGTCCTTGTTTTACTTTCACGTGGCCTTTTCTCTGTACACATGAACGCCTAGTGTCTCTTTCTCTTCTTATAAGGACATCAATCATATTGGATTAAGTCCCACTGGTATGACCTCCTTACATCTTGATTATCTGTTTCTTGGACATATCTCCTAATATGGTTACATTCTGAAGTACAATGAGTTGGGTCCTCAAATTATGAATTTTGTGGGAAACACAATTCAGGCCATTACAGTGAAGTTAGTATGTATTTGCAGTTCAAATTTATAAGTTAGAAATAACTTGTAAGAAAAAGTAAGAATGCACAATATTGTGAAACCTACATGTGGAATTCAAAAAGTCTCAAGTATGAGAAAATTTCCCAACTATAGAAAATCTGCCTTGCTTCAAGCTTATTTTAGGACTTAATAGAAAACATTAAATAGGAAATTTAAAACATTGCCTACATTGTTTGAGTTAGCTATTTCAAATTTTCTCAATTATTAATTGAGAAATTATTAATTGAGAAATAATTAGTTGAGAAATAATTTCTCAATTATTAATACTTCTGAAGAGAAATAAATTGCATGTAAATATACTTGATATTAAGAATTAGAGCAAGATCCTCATCAAACTGAAGAAATTATGTCAATGTAATTATTTGCTTTCAGAAGGCCATTACTTATTCATTTGACCTGTTGTTTAACATCTTGATTCAGCAGAATTAGGAGAAAACTATATTTACAGATACGTACGTGCTAAGCATACTCAAAATGTGGAATAAACCTATGTAGCACTTTGATCTCTAGGCACATAACAATTTATAATTTTTGTATATGCTTGTTCTAGTCAGTTAACCTTGCCAAGCTTCAATTACATTATGTGCATAAAAAAGATAGTAAGACTGACTTTTCACCTTTGAAAGAGGATAATATTTGAAAGTGGGTTGTAAATAGACAAGCATATAAAATGTAATGAAAGCCAACTTCAGAAGATAAAGATCCTTAAGATATAAAAATGGAGTTTTATGAGGGACTTACAGGGATCAGGAACCATCAACAGAGAAAGGTTGTTAATTTTTGTAAGATTCATTTATATTCCTCCCTGCTGTAAATGTATAAACAAAGTGAATAATTCAATTCAGATTCTTTTCACTGGATCCTTCATTAAATCATAGAGCAAGATTTCAAGTATTACTAATCATAGAAATCACCTAATTCAAGGCCGAGTGCTGATCACATTAGAAATAATCAATTCAAAATATACTGCACATATGCTAAGACTGAATACCTTTAATTTATTTAACTGTACAGATGTTTCTGCTGGTAGAGCAATACTACAATAGGAATCCTGAATAAATGTTAAATGCTACTTAAGAAATAATAAATGGAGTTAATATAATACAATGTAAGATTATAGGACAGTTTATAGGACTAAGATGGAACAAAATGCTTAAAAATGTTTGAGCAAAGCTTCAATTTTATTAACATCATTACTTTGTTAAAAATAATCATATCATTGACATTAACAAATAATAAAAGTATAATTCTGAACAATTCTAAGGGCATTCTTAGATTTTAATTCAAATAATTATTTCTTTCTATAAAAATATTAAGTGGCAATTACTAAACAATTGAAATGACAGTTATTTGACAAACCCACTGCAACTTCTTATAAGAAATACTTATTCTTTGCACTTGACCACTAGTTTGAATTTTCTAAATTCTGAAAATTAGAACTAGGATTTCCTTTATGCTATAATGAAGTTCATCCTAAAGAATCTGTTGTCTTTTGTTCTATCAGGTATTATTTCTAAAATCACTGACTTTGCACACTTCATTGCCTCCTATGTGCCTTGAAGCCCACAGAACATCCTCTGAACCAATTTTTCGGCAGAATTTGCCCCTCTCTTACAATACATTCTATTTAGCCCTAAATATTTATTGCATTTCACACCCTGTTTTCCCACTTTGACCCATAGGTAGCCAAAGTATTACCAAGTTATGACTCACTTCAATTCAAATTCTTGCAATCTAAACAACTCTAAATGGTTAACACCATTTAACTTATTTTTTATCAAAATTCAAAATTAGTTTACTTATGAGGATTTCTTTTCTTTAAAAAATACAAAAACATATATATATATATATATATATATATATATATATATATATATATGACTCTAAATCCCAGTATCTAGAGGGAAATAGCAGTAAGTGTGGTTAACATCCTTCCTTGGTGTTCTCTCTCTCCTCCCCTCTCTCTCAATCAAAAACAAACAAACCAAACAGAATCAAATCCATCAATTCTTTTCGTTAAAGTTTATACTTCCTTCCCATGCTTATAAAGAACCAACTACCTCAGGAACTGCCAAAATATTCATCACTTCTATTTCCTTCATTTTTTTAATTTTGCAAAGTTCTATGTTTCTCGGTGTTACCCAGAGAAACAGAACCAATAGGACAGACAGACAGACAGACAGACAGACAGACAGACAGATAGACAGACAGACATAATGAGATTTATTACAAGGAATTGTTTCATAAGATTACAGAGGCTAAGAAGCCCCCTAATCTGCCATCTACAAACTGGAGACCCAGGAGAGCCTTTTAATTCCAAACTAAGTAAAAACGTCAGTGTTCCAGCTTGGAAAGAGTTATGTGCAATATTTGACATATGGAATAAAGAAAAGAGTATACTATGTTACTTTTATAGTATGAAATTTTAGGAATTTTACAAGATTGATCTAACATTATATATTGAAAAACCCATTCATCCTTGTGCTGATCCTTAAGATCCTCTTCATCATATGCTAACTTTGTCTATTTACTCAAATCTATTTCTGAACTACTATTTAGATCCCTCTACACCTCAGCTAGGTCATTTTGCAAATCCATGATGTCTTAGTTATTGCAGCTTGTTATATCAAGTACATGTTCCTTCATTATTCTTTGCAAGCCAATTTTTTAAAAATTCATCATAGGTAACCCTTTTGGATTTGTAAGGGTTGAGTTTTCCTTGTATTTCAGACCCTCTGCAACTCAACTTTTTCATTCTCAGAAAATTCAGTCATCAACATATTAAGAATATGTAAGTTGTACGTCTTGAAACTTTTTAAATCTTTTAAATTTCTAAGACCCACCCCCCAGAAGACAGAGGCAGGAGGATCTCAACTTCATGGCCAGAGGCAGCCTATGTAATTCAGCAAGACCATCTCAAAATAAAAAGTAAAGAATACACTGATGATGTGGATCAGTAGCAGAGCACTTACAAAGTGTGTATGAGGTCCTGGCTTCAACCCCTAAGAAAAAGGAAAGGAAAGAAGGCAGGCAGGCAGACAGACAGGCAGGAAACAAAGGAAGAGAGACAGAGAGACAGACAGACAGAGAGGAAGAAGGAAGGAAGGGAGGGAGGAAGGGAGGGAGGGAAGGAGGGAGGGAAGGAGGGAGGATACAAATAGTGGCAAAAGAACTCTATCATACCAGTTCTTATGCACATTTATTGCTTGCATTAACAAGTGACTTTTACAGAAAGTGGTAACATCAAAAGAAAAGAAAATATAGGACAATCACAGCTATTTCTCCTTTCAGACTTTCCTTAATCATCAGTTAGCTAAGAGTAGAATATCAGTAGAATGCATGCATATCAAAATATGATATGAAAGGAGTTAGTTTGGGAGAGCATTACAGTGTTCTGGTAGGAACAAAATACATAAGCATGTATGAGCTATAAAATATGTATTTTGTAATTTTAGTGATTCCACATAAGAATTGTTATCAGGTGCTGTTGAGTCGTGTCCAACTCATAGCAACCCTTATAGGGTTTTCAATGGCTGATTGTTTCAAGATTGCCTTGGGAGTGGGTTGCCACATCCTTCTGTTTTTGTGGTGCTGGGAATCAAACTCGGGACCTCAGAGACTGCAGAGCAGTGCTCTACCAACTGAGCTAAATCCCAGCACATAAGAATTAAATGGTATGAAATTTGTATTAATAAATCTTGCATTGCATGATAAAAATGATGAATAAAATCCATGCTAATGATCTAAAATTTTAATATTCTTTACCTGTTGTTGTAGTTGTTAGGTGTCATCAAGTTGGGTCCAACTCACTGCAACCCTATATACAAGAGAATGAAACACTCCCCAACACTGTTTCATGGGCATGCCCTGTACTATGTCAGTGCTTCTCTGCTATTTATAGGGTTTTCAATGGCTGTTTTACAGGGATTGATTCAGGAATGGGCTGCCAGTTCCTTCTCCCATTTCTTGCAGTGCTAGAGATCAAACTCAGGGCCTCAGAAGGCACAGAGCAGCACTCTACCAACTGAGATAAACCCCAGACCATTCTTCACCTAGAATATTAAATAAAATGCCTTTATAAGTCTGAGAAAAACATGAAAGGAAGGAAAAACAGTGTTATATTTTAGCACCCTCAGCAGGACCTTTTTTCTTGTTTTTTTGTTGTTGTTGTTGTTGTTTGTTTGTTTGTTTGTTTTTATCCAGGAGCCTCTCATTTTCATTTTGGACTGGTCCTCTCAGATTACATTAAGGCCCTGCACATCTACTAGCTGACTGGGGCTGAACACAAGATAATTGGTAGAGAATTGGGTTACATTAGGATCAAAAACTTAGAGAAATTCAATTATACTTTTGCTATACTTTCCTGAAGATAGTTCAGTTCTAAATGTTCACTTCATCTTGCAAGTTTCAAAGCTTTCTTTGTTCCACCAGGACTTAAAACTCTGTATAATTTGTCTTTTTCTACACATAAAAATGTATGTCCTCTATTCCTCATGTAACCTGGATCCTGGATCCTGTGGTGCCATATTACCAAGCTGTAGATTATCCTCTCTCATACTAAAATGAGAGGTGTTGGATGCAGAGTGTTGAACCCTCTGTGCATGTGCTTGAATAAATCTTTTGTGTCCTTAATTATAGGTAATACCATGTTAAGTTTAACTCCAAGGGATGTTCCCTATGAAAATGTGGTAGCACAAACATTTTAACAGAAATGCTGAAATTCAAACATTTTCTTGATATAAATTGTAAACATCTGAAAACTGGTCACAGATTTTAAGCTTGCAGTGTTGTAATGGAACTTGTTTTAAGTGTTGGCGGTTGTTGTTGTTAGGTGCCATCGAGTTGGTGTCCACCATAGCAACCCTACATACAACACATGAAACACTATTGCCAGTGCTTTTCTGCTATTCATAGGGTTTTCAATGGCAGACTGTTCTTTGGGAGTGGGTTGCTGGATCCTTCTTCCAAGACTACAGTATCTGATGTTCCCAGGTGGCCTCTCATCCACCTACTAATCAGGCCTGACCTTGCTTAGCTTCTGAGATTTGATGGGATCCGATGCCACAGTGCTATGGCTTCAGGCCAAGTTGTGCTGCTTTAGATTTCAAATCAGTGATTCCAATCAGGTTCCCCTGGATCACAGAGATCTTTAGAGTTGCATCAAAGGTCAGAAGATAGAACTGGATCATAGATGCTGGTTGGACATCTACCTAAGACTCCTTCCAACACCACCATTTCAGCTACAGCAGCTCCATATAATAAACTAGACTTGCACATAAGCTTTTGTTTGAAGAAACTATTGTTATACTTGCTATTGTTATACTTGAGCCTGCAGCGGTAGCCCTGTGGCATCCAATCCCATCAGATCTCGGAAGCTAAGCAGGGTCGGGCCTGGTTAGTACCTGGATGGGAGACCGCCTGGGAGCACCAGAAGCTGTAGGCTTGGGAGAAGGACCTGGCAACCCCCTCCCACAAATCTGCCATTGAAAACTCTATGAACAGCAGAGAATCACTGACAATAGTGTTTCCCCTGTTGTACAGAGGGTCGCTATGAGTCGGATACCAACTCGACGGCACCTAACAACAATTGTTATACTTAAAGAAAAACATAGAAAATAAGAACAAACCTTGCTCTATCACTTCACAGAACAACCTGCTCTTTATAAGACAAAATCAATCAAAGATAAACGGAACATGAAGAGCTGGGCATGGTGGTGCATGCCTGTAATCTCAGTGACTCAGGAGGCTGAGGCAGGAGGATCACTGGTTCAAGTCCAGAGGTAGCTTGCATAATTTAGTGAGGCCCTGTTTAAAAGTAAAAATAAAAGGGGGCTAGGGGTCCAGTGGTAAATCACTTGCCTAGCATGCATGAGGGCCTGAGTTCAATCCCCAGTACCAAAGAGAGAGGGAAAGAGAGGGAGAGAGAGGGAGAAAGAGGGGGAGAGAGGGGGGAAAGGGGGGAAAGAGAGATAGAGAGAATATAAAGTTTTCTAAATTTTTTCCGTTAAAGCAATTATTTTTTTTGAAGATGATACACTGATAGGCCAATTATACATTTCATACTCCACTCATTCTAAATGGAAACATCAAATTTGTTATAAAAATTAAAGCCCCTGGAGAATCTAAACAACAAAAACAATGATCTTGAAAAGTACAGAACACTGTTGTAGTTACGAGACACCAAACTAAGGAAGGTAAGCGGCATGCAGGGATGTGGAGAGGATGGTCAATGTACCAAGATGTGATTGGACAGGAGAATAAGTTCTTGTATCCTATTGCACAGTAGGGTAGCAATAGTTAATAATAATGTATTGCAAAGTTCAAAAGCTAGAAAAGAGGATTTTAAAAGTTTTCACAATAAAGAAATGATAAATGTTTGAGGTGAGGGATATGCTAATTATTCTGATTTTCCCAACATAGAGTTAAATAAAATATTTCTTGTGAAGTAATAAGTTGTCTGTTATATATTCCTCATATAAACTTTACCACTTAATAACATTAGAACATTTCTCTATATTATTAGGTGCCCTTCAATAATATCATTTCAATGGATGAATTTTGCTATCATGGTGAAGTGTTATAATCTATAAACAAAGTCCTAAGGAGAGGAGGATCTCTTGAACAGGGTTGTGATGATCCTCCTCAGAGCTCCATATTTTCAAATATATTGTTTACTTGCAATAAATTCCTAGTTAAAGAATTGTTCTGTCAAAACTAAGGAAAAAATTGAAGCTTTTGACCTTTTTATAAAAGTACTAGGGTAGATTATATTATTATTCCTCTTTCACCTCATTCACTCCATTAAGACGATTATTTATCTCACCATCATGGTTTTCTATGCCTTTTTCAGAAGGAGTATTTATTCTTGTCTCATTGACATTGGGTTTAGATATATGACTTCTCTTGGCCAATGGTATATGAGAAGTTATGACCTATGCCATTTCTAAGTAAAAGTTTTAAAAATCATCATATTTTTGTCCTGGCTCTTTGGCCTTTTTGTTGTAATATTACAAATGGATGTTCCAGCTGAAGATCATTTCATCAGCTTGGACTCCAGAAGGAAAATGATTCATGCTACAAAGTTACATGCTGTTAAGCAGCTACCAGCCTACTGAGGTGATACCCAACCAATAGACACAATCCTGGCCACAGTCAATAGGAGTAGAATAAACTCACGACAAAACACACACACACACACACACACACACGCACATGCACACACACATGCACACACGCATGCACACATACACACATGCATGCACGCATGTGAAAGCAAAAGAAAACAAACAAACCTTGGTTTTCATAAGCCGTTGAGATTTGAGAGTTGTTCAAGACCAATGTAACCTGGCAAATGTTGATTGTGGTAGATACAAACAGCCGGATTTCTTCACATTTGCCCAGTATCTATGATGCTGTGCTACTTGGATGGACCCAGAACTTGATTTTGGTGTGAAGACTAATGATGCCACATACACATATCAAGAAGGTGTGGATATAGTTATTATTTAATGAAACTTTTTGAGAAGAGCACTGTGGGGCATGCACCTCCCCATCTAGCCTAGATGTTTGGATGGGCGGTGCCACCATGCACACAGATGCTAAACACAATTCACTCGGGACCCTTGGGTGAGGGGCATGGACTCCTGCAGCCCTCGGGACATCAGTGGAGATGGGAGAAAGGAAAAACCTCAGGTGCTTTTGCCTTGCAGGAACAAACACAGCTCTTTATTTCTCTGCCCTTATCAGAGTGGAGAGAAACCAAAAGCATATGTCTTTAAGTGCTAACAGCTCTTATTAAGCCTCAAGGGCAGATACTTCCATGTTGGTGGTCTCAGTGGAGAGCGAGTTCTTTCCTTGTTGATGGTCACAGCAGAGAGAGAGGGGGGGGATCTTTCCTTATCGAAGGTATGGGAGAGAGAGAGAGAGAGAGAGAGAGAAAGAGAGAGAGAGAGAGAGCTGTTTCCTCATCAGTGGTCCGGGCAAAGGAAAGGGGATCTTTCCTTGTTGGTTGTTGAAGGTCCGGGTGAAAAAGGTTGAGCTGCCACAGTGCAGTTCCTTATATAGTTCACCCACGGAATGGCCTGAGCCAATCAGCTTTGAGTCCAATTGTCCAATAAGGTTCAGGGACTTGGGAAGGGTTTTGTACAAATGTCCAATCAAGTTACTTTCATTTTCCCTAGATTTCTAATTTACAAACCAAATCTTCAAATGTCGTTTTCCTAGTTTGGGGGTTTTTGCCAATTTTCTCCCAATTTCTTCCTACAGAGCACTGTGCACTTCCCATGCTGGTCCAAATGTGCCTTAAGAGAGCAAGGAAAGGGGACTGATCCAGGTTTTTCATGGTGGCTAGGTAAGGCTGGGATAAAGGTGCCCACACAGATAGGATTTTCTGTGGCTTCTACTTCCCTGGCTTCACAGGAAGAAGTCCCTATGCTTTCCTAGGTATGAAAAAGAGAAGAGGAGGGAAGGATGAGGTGTGAAAATTGCTAGTAGCCAAATATCAAAAAATGAGTCAGACCCTTACTGTACATGCTTTTGCAATGTGACTATGAGGCTCCTGTTATTAAAAGATGAAATCTATTTCTACAACTTTTGAATTGGGATTAGACTTGTGAAACTTGCTAGACAATTTGCAGAAGAGATTTTGCAAATTCCAAGCCTCAGTCTTAAGAGGTCTTGCATGCTTTCTCTCATGCTCTTAGAACCTTTCCACCACATATGAACAAGCCTGTTATTGCCTGCAGAGCCCATGGAAGAGAATCATCCTAGAAGCCATCCTAGATGAGTTTATAGCCTACTGGTCCACACATGTGAGGAAGTCCAACCAAGATCAAAAGAGTTATCTACTCATACCACAGCCAACCAAGATGAGGCAAGACTTTAAGAACTTCCCAGCTGGCCATACTTGTGAGGAATAACAAATGCTTATTACTTTAAGCCATTGACTTTTGTGATAGTTTGTTATACATCAGGAGCTAAATAGTACATTGTTTAGTATAAATACCTAGACAGATGCTCATATCAATTTGCACTCCCATTGGCAGTATAGTAGGAGATCCAGATTGCATACTCATCATTTTTAGGATATTTGTCAACTTTCATGTTTCATTATTTTTCTTCTCTTACTAATGTAAATTGATCACTAGTGAAGCAGAGTCTGACTACTTGGAATGGATTTTCTTTGTTTAAAGAAGTATTACTTCCGGAGCTGGGGACAGTGATGCATGCCTGTAATCCCAGCAGCTTGGGAGGTGGAGGCAGGAGGATCACAAGTTTGAGACCAGAGGCAGTCTGTGTAACTTAGCAAGATCATGTCTCAAAAAGTAAAAAAAAAAAAAAGGGGGGGGAATAAGAATGGTGTCAATATAAATGGCCTAGAAAATGCATGTAATTGTTCTAACAAGATAAAAACAAAGACCACTACAGGAAAAGTTTCTATCTTAAACAGAACTGGAACCCAAGGACATATAGAAAAATATTACTAAGTAAAAGATAGAGAAGACTTAGATGGGAAACTTAGATGGGAAGGGTGGGAGGGGGAAGCACAGAGGAGGGTAAGGGGTAACCTATATGAATAATGTTTATCAAAATGTATATATGGAAATGTCACATTGAAAAGCATGTCAAAATGAATCACATTAAGATGTACATTAAAAATTTCCAATAAAAAATGTGAATAGGCTTAAATTTTCTAAAATTGTTCAAAATTTTAAATATACAAATTGAAGGAGATAAAGAGAACCAGACCACACCATATCAAAAATCCAGATGATGAAAAACAATGATTAAAAAGAAGATACTAAAAGCAGCTAGAAGAAAAAAGACATATATTTAGAAACAAAAATAAGGATGATAAAAAATCCCATCAGAAACTATGTAAACCCACACCAGGATGGTGGCACATGCCTATAATCTTAACACTTTTAAAGCTAAGACAAGAGAATCACGAGTTTGAGGCCAGCCTAGGCTACATAGCAAAACCATGTATCAAAAAACAAACAGAAAAAAAAAAGAAAAAACAAAAAAGGAAGAAAATTATGTATACTGGAAGACAAGGAGTGATTTCTTTACAATAATAAATGAATATCAAAATAGAATTCTATAGCCAGGATAAATATCTTCCAAAAATAAAAGCAAAAAAGACTTTTCAGACAAAAGCTTAAATAATTTGTTTAC
>VMDO01035735.1:0-15793 GCA_007922755.1 Pedetes capensis
TCAAATTGAGGAAGGCTCAGTAACTTCCATGCAAGGGCGGTTTGTCACATTGTACAGAGCCTAAGTTTGGCCTGCAGGGCCCTGCCCCCTGCAGCAGCCCCCTGCATGGCCCCCTCAACACTTTTCCTCACTCCCTCACTCCTGTCACCATAGAGCCTTCTTTCCTATCTTCTCCTCCTCTGCTGTCCCACTGCTCAGGCCTCCCACTTGGAAGGCTCTCCCTTCCCTCAGGGTCTCAGCTTCAGTTTGACTCTCCACAGGTCCTCTATCACAGGTCCCCACACTGTTACTCTGCCACAGTCCCTGCCCCTCTCCACATTGCATCTGCAGCCTTCAGCTATCTGTGCTGGTTTGCAGTTTGCCTGTCCTTTTCCAGATGTCAGGCACTGTGCAGCAGGGCCACAAGTATCCTGCATCCCTCACACAGAGCCTGGGATACCACCAGCACTCAGAAGGTGTCTGCTGAGTAAAGGTGCCAAGGTAGAGGAGCAATTCCCACAGAGGGTCAAGAGCTGGATGGGACTGGATCTCCTCTAGGTGTCCCCCTTCCCTGCCATACATTGTGTTCTGTGAGTTTATGGACTAGTAACTTGGGCACAGATTGACAAATCACCATCACGACAAGGATAAGCAGTCTTCACAGTGCAGGTAACAGCACATCCATGCATCGGATGAGGAACTGAACCTCATTATGAAACCTAGTGTTTTAATAAAATAATACAAATATGGAAGTGGCATATGGTGCCTATTCACATTGATGTGGAGATTTCTTTACTGAAATTAATATATTTTTTCTCAAGCAGAGCAGTAATCTATGGCCAGAGAATGGGACATGGAACACCGAAGTATAGGCCACATTCAACACAGGACTGTTTTCAAAGAGCATGAACTTGTTCTCTTGTAAACAAATGTTTTTAAAGATGTTCTTTCCACGTAGTAGGCACTAAGCAAATGTGTGTCAGGTAAATCAGGTCATCGAGGCGGCCAAATAACATTCACAACCACATTTGTGCAAAGCAGGCAGTTTGAGGGGTGTCCCTGAAAGGCACTTTCCCCTAGATGTCACTGTTAAGAAGCATTTCCCTGAGAGGTCAGAAGGCCTCCTTAATCCAGGCTGATTGAACTCCTCTGCCAGGGTTATCAGACCCTGCCATTTCTAGTACCAGCAGTCTCATCCCATGACAGGGCACTCCAGGCCTCCAACCTGAGGCTCAGTGCATGCCCAGTCTCTCTACAGAGCTCTGACTCAGGAAGGTTTTAAGAAATTTAACTCAAATGAAGTTCCTGTGTGCGGGAGTCTTGCTGTACCCTGGGATCTCAGGTTGTTCTAACTGCTTCTGCCTCAGTTCCTCAGGTGGCCCCTGCCTGTTAACCTCTCTCTAGGGCTGGGCCCAGCCCCCTCCTGGTTTTGCCTTGCTGGAGACTCAAGTACCCTCCCTATGCCCTGCCACGGAGACCACAGACACCTTGCCATCGGATACTCTTCTGGGGACTGTGGCCACCTCACCGTTGTTCCCCACAACTACTCTGCCTCCCCTTCCTTTTGGTGGGCATCCTCATGTGTGTGTATACTGGTAACCAGCTGGCTGGACTTTCTCAGCCTCCGGCTCCATCCTGTTGTAGTCACCAGGCCCTGTTCCCCACATCCAAAATAGGACACTGATTCAACATGCACTGATTATTTTAGTTTCTGTGCCAGACACAAAGAAGGGTCAGGTATTACTCTTGGAAAGGCAAGATAGGATCCCAGTTTAATCCCCTTCAAATATTGTTGCTTTCCAATTCCTTCTTATTTTAAAGCAGTGAATCCTGCTCAAGACGGAACTTGGCTTCTGTACATGAAGCTTTCATCCATCTCACATATGCAGATTGTCTGTAGTGTGCCAGACACTGCACGGCATAGGCGATATGGAGGCACAGCCCCAGAACACAGCATGCGGAACTTTGTGCTAAGGAATGCTATGTGCAAAGACTGTGCTAAGAGAGGCTTGCAGTGGGAGCAGTTAATCCCGCCCTGGAGGACATAAAAGTGCTTATAATCGGTATTTAGGAACACAAAATACAATTGTCCAGTATGGATAGAACTTAGGTATCTATGGAGTATGTAGTGGAATTTCAACCAAGAAAGGAAATTTGGGTCCACCTTGAAATAGTGCATTGGCTAGATTAGAGGGATTAGAGATCAGAGCAAAGCAAAAAGTCATTTAGAGCTCAATTGATTACTAATTACTCTAATTAAGTTCTATTATGGCATTTTATCTTCAAGTGAGTGAAGATGAATGCATCTGTCACATTGCTGTGCTGACAAAAAAAATCCCCTCTTGGGACTTGCACTCTGGCCTGCTAACTAGGTCAGACACAGCCTCCTCCATCCCAGCAAGAAGACTCTTCACATCTATCTATGGTATCTGCGGGAAGATGCCCACAGAGAGGGGTCCAGCATCAGCCGTTCATAGGAGTTTGAATTTGTTGGTGTGAGATCTCCCCCAGAGGCAGTCTTGTGGGGGATTCTCACATTGTTAGGTCTTGGCATAGCTTGTTGAATTTAATTACAATTCTGGAGAAGGTTAGAATCCATGACTGGAGAGATGGGCTTGAATTGTATTTGAGGGTATTAATCTGCCAGGATGCAGTGTCACTCAGTGCCTAAAATATTAGATCACCGTTACTTTTAAACACTAACTGAGAATAGCAGTTCATCTGACATCATTCTTGTGATGTTTATTTTTTTAGAGAATTGTTTTGTCTACCAAAAGAATACTCTCAAGGATATCATTCATTGTATTACAAAGTATACTCTCTATATTCTCTTCTGAAATTTGTGTTAGGTCATAGTTTCTACAAAAGTAATGCCTCTCCTACACAAATAAGAGGATTTTTTGTTTTTGTTTTTGTTTTTTTAATCTTCTGACCATTGAGTGTCTGCAGCCATAGCACCCTAGCATCTGATCCAACTTGACCTTGGAAGCTAAATAGGGTTGGCCTGGTTAGTTCTTGGATGGGAGACCACTTAAGAATACGGGGTGCTGCAGGCTAGGGAGAAGGACCTGGCAGCCCACTCCTGAAACAACCTGCCATTGAAAACCCTATGAATAGCAGAGTAACACCGACATAGTGCCCGGTGTAGCACAGTGTCGGGGAGTGTTACAGGGTTACGTTCTCCTGTACATAAGGTCGGTATGAGTGTGACCCAGCTCAATAGCACTTAACAACAAACAACAAGCATTAAATGGAGAAATGGATTAGAATTTCCTCTTGCCTAAAGACTTATTTGAAGACTACCCACACCAAGTGTATAGGATTTATAATGTGTGATTTTAAATTAGTTTTTCTCCAGCCTATTGTGGATAATTTCCTTTGTTACTCCCTTTCCTTTTTCTAACCACCTCTGACATGTTATTTTGACTTTTATATGTCCAAATAGTTCACCTTACATCCTTTTTGGAATAAGGCTAGAAGGTAAATACACACAAACATACACATACACAGTTATTCCAGTATATAAGCTGTTCAGAATATTGACTAAAGTTGTTATTGTTGTTCTTAGGTGCTGTCAAGTTGGGTCCAACTCATAGCAACCCTATGTACAACAGAATGAAACACTATCTGACGTAGTGCCATGCACAAGGTCTTTTTTATATTTAAGCCTATTGTTGCAACTACTGTGTCAATCCATCTACCTGAGGGTCTTCCTTTTTGTTGTTGACCTGCCACTCTCCTAAACATGATGTCTTTCTCTAGGGATTGATCCCCCTAAAAACATGTCTGGGCTGGGGTTTAGTTCCATTGGTAGTGTGCTGCTCGGCACTCTCTTTGGCCCTGAGTTTGATACCCAGCACCATATAAATGGGAGAAGGACATGGTAACCCACTACTGAAGCAATCCCTAAACAATCAGCCATTGAAAACCCTATGTATATCACAGAAGCACTAACATAGTGCTAAGCATCGCACAGTGCTGGGGAGTACATAGTGTTGCCATGAGTCAGACCCAGTTTGACAGCACGTACCAACAACATGTCCAAAATATGTAAGACACACTGTAGCCATCCTGCTTCCAAGGAGCACTCTGGTTGCACTTCTTCTATGATGAATCTGTTGGTTCTTTTGGCAATCCATGATATATACAATATTTGTCTCCAGCACCATAATTTAAAAGCATTAATTCTTCTCCTGCCTCCCTTATTCAATGTCCAGCTTTCACAAGCACATGATATGACTGAAAATATTATGGCATGAGTCAGGCACAACTTTGTTTTCAATGTGACATCTTTGCTTTACAACGCAACAGATTCTCCCAATGCAATGCATCTTTTGATTTCTTGAGTGCTGCTTCCATCAGTGTTGATTGTAGAACCAAGTAAAGCAAAGTCTTGGACAACCTCAATCTTTCCTACATTTATCATGAAGCTTCTTACTGACCCAATTGTAAGGATTTTAGTTTTCTTGATATTGAGGTACAATCTGTACTGAAGACTGTTCTTTGATTTTTAAATGTTTCAAATCCTCTTCACTTTCAGCAAGCAAAGTTGTGTCATCTGCACAATGCAGGTTGTTAATGAGTCTTCCTCCAATCCTGATGCCACATTCTTCATAAAGTTCTCTTCTTGTATTTTTGCTCAGTATAGAGATTGAGGAGGCAATGGTGAAAGGATACAGCCCTAACACACAGCTTTCCTTACTTTGAACCAAGCAGTGTTTCCTTGTTCTCTTGGAACAACTGCCTCCTGGTCCATGTACAGATTAGCCATGAGTATAATTAAGAGTTCTGATATTCTCATTCTTCACAATGTTATCCATAATTTATTGTGATCTGCATAGTCAATAAAACATAGGTAGACATTTTTCTTCTTTCAGCCAGTATCCATCTGACATCAGCAATGATGGCTGTGGTTCCATGCCCTCTTCTGAATCTGGCCTGGTTTTCTGGCAGTTCCCTGTCAATATGCTGCTGCAGTCACTTTTGAATGGTCTTGACTAAGTAGAACAGCTTAATTCTAGCCTTTTAGCTTCTAATGAGTTTCTAACTAAATATTTGAGAAGACAACAGTACAGCCCTTTCCCTGGCAACTAGTCTGAGGATCATTTTCAAGTCCATGAAAATAAGATTCCTAACTCACGTTCAACAAATACATGGCCAAGTTTTGAACACCCTCTTCTTTCAGGCTTTGATCAAAGAGTGCTTCTTCCTGCATTATTAGGTCTACTAATTAACAACTGCTGCCCTGTGGCATCTGATCCTGTCAGATCTCGGAAGCTAAGCAGGGTCGGGTCTGGTTAGTACTTGGATAGGAGACAACCTGGGAACACCAGGTGCTGTAGGCTTGGGAGAAGGACCCAGCAACTCACTCCCAAAAATCAATCTGCCATTGAAAACCCTGTGAACAACAGAGAAGCATTAACAATAATGTTTTGCCTGTTGTATGTAGGGTCGCTATGAGTTGGATACCGACTTGACGCCTTGACGGTGACAACTGGTTTGCCAAAATAACTCCTAAAGTTATTGGCTGGCCAATGTATGTATTTTTATTAAATACACACACACACACACACACACACACACACACATACATGCATGCGTGTGCGCGCACTCACACAGACAGACACAAGAAAATCTTTTACATTGGACTGAAATATTTTTTCTCCACTGTGTCTTTCCTTTAGCAGACAGAGATGATGTTGCTATTTAGGAAATTAATAGGGTAGGAACTTATTTTTCATTGATGAATATTTGTGAGCTTTTCTTCTTCTCTCCTCAGCCTCAGAATCTATCCCTAGAGCTTCGGTTCTGTGGCTCTAACAGCACTTCTTCCTGTCTGTGAATATGCACAGTAGTACTTCACTTCCTCTTCATTTCCGGATGAGAATGGAAGGTGTTGACTGTAAGAAAAGGTGTTCCGTATGGCCTTGGACATTCTAGAGCAGCCACAGCTCAGGGTTAAGAAATTAGGTGATTGTGTATAGAAATAGTTTAGTGATTGAGAGTTGACATAGTTAGCAAATCAAGTCAAAGTTTAGGCCCCAAAATAATGAGTTCCTTTGTTTCCAAGACTTCTGGGCATGGTAGTTTATAGAAATAATCCTTTCTTTTAGTAGTTACATGCTATAATTAAGCCATTTAAACCAACAATGAAATTAAGAGCAGTTGTACTACATAGGCTCAACCTATTTATTAGCTACTAGTAGAGAATGTTCTAGCTAATGACATTAATAAGAATGTAATATTACCCTTATTAACAAGTACATTAAACCAGTCCCCTAAGTCATATTCTTCCTTTACCTATTCTTCTCCACTCAATAATACAAAGCCTCTGAGAGGCAGTTGAGAAGTATGTTTGAGGTCAACAACAGGCAGCCCTGGCAGAAGGGAAAATTCTGTTTCAACAGCCAGTAACTTCTGTGTTCTGGGTTTTCCCCTGAGCTCATAAGCCACATCCTCATTGTCCCTGAAACCACAGGCCTCCAGGCCAAAGCTACATGGTCAAGACATGCTCATAGACCTTATGGCTGAGTGCAAACAACAGAAATGAAACTTCTGGGGCTTGCATGGGTGCATCAGGTGCTTAACTATGCCCCCCCAAAGCAAGAGAAGCACCTGCAGATGCAGCCAGTGTGCCACATCATCCGTCCCACCTTCCTCAGTGGGCTAGTGAGAAGACAGCCCTTACCCTCAACACCAGGCAGAGTGAGGGTTATCATCCACTCCCACCCAGCTCATCTCCAAAGCCTATATTATCCCTGGAGACATCTTGGACAGATGGTCAAGATAGTCAAGTAATTTCCTTACCACTGAAATGTGTTTCCAATAATGCCACTTTTCTTGGTATTTAGTAATGAAAGCCAATAATTTACATAACATTTAAATTTCACCACAATCATATGAAACAGGTATTACTATTATTATTATTATTCTCATTCCACAGATGAAGAAACTGAGGTCCAGGGAAATTAAGTTACTTCTCTGAGGCCAGACAGCTTGTCAGTAAGAAAGTCAAGATCTGAATTCATACAGCTAGGTGTGATTCTGCTGCTGACCTTGGCTCTACATGGCCTTTCAGCAAAGGATAATTAAATCTGCACTAAGTCTCTAAGCCTGTGCAACCAGTCAGAACTGGACATCATGTCTGACAACTGTAGAGCATGCAGCTAAATTTGGGGAGGACATTTCTTCCTCATAGAAAAGACTCTTGTTTATGAAAATCAGAACTAGACAAATAAATTAGCACCAACAAAAATCACTCACATGGGATAGAAAGGTAGCTCAGTGCTAGTATGTCTAGCATACATGAGCCCAGGTTCAATCTACATCACCCTCAAAATAATAATAATAATTCATATGGGTGAAATGGCCTTCAAGAGGAAGCAGATGGCCAGGCGCAATGGTGCAAGCCTGTAATCCCAATGACTCAGAAGCC
The DNA here is from genome assembly GCA_007922755.1 of Pedetes capensis. Taxonomy (NCBI): domain Eukaryota; kingdom Metazoa; phylum Chordata; class Mammalia; order Rodentia; family Pedetidae; genus Pedetes; species Pedetes capensis. The sequence goes on from VMDO01035735.1 coordinate 7,415, forward strand.
TGAGGCAGGAGGATCTCGGGTTCAAAGCCAGAGGCAGCCTGTGCAATTTAGAGAGACACTGTCTCAAAATAAAAAAATGAGGGGCTGGGGGTGAAACTCAGTGGTGGAATACTTACCAGGTACATGTGAGGCTTTGGGTTCAAGCCACCAGTATTGCCAAAAATAAAAAAGGAAGAAGCAGCAGGAGCAGGGTAGGACAGTTCCTTTCCCTTAATGCATCTATTTGGGTACTGCAGGGTCAAATTTGCATGTCACCACCTAAAAAGTATTTACTGAACACTTATGGATGGGTCTAATGATAAGTTCATCTCAGGTTAATTTCCCTTCTTGACAATTTTCCATTAAAAAGAGATTGACCACACAGTGGGCTCACACTGCAGGAGATTTGCCCAGAGCCCCCAGTACATGAATGGACAGAAAATAATTAAAAATCAGAATGCACATTAATTCAAAATCAAAAGACATCCCCATCAATCCTGCATGAATATCTGCAAGTTGGCAAATTAATGAGACTGTAGCCTGAGGTGAAATCTGCACTTACCCTCTGTAATTATCAAGACACTAGAGAGACCTGAATGGGTCCTACAGATGAACAAAAGAAATGGTTTCTGGACATCAGTGGAATCGTGAACAATGCAAAAGCACTGATGCACTGGGGATAGGACCAGGGGACCTTTGAGGCCTGAGCTGCTGTGACAGGAAGAGCCCAAGTACGCTTTTGGGTCTGTTTGAGTCTCCTCTTTCAGGGTAAGCAGAGAAGAGATGTTGAGTCAGTGTCAGGAAGGAGACTGATGTCCTGTACCCTTGCCTTATGACACCCTCCATTCATTCTAGCATTCTGTATAGATTGCCTTATTTAGAAGATGTCAGGACTTGGGAGCAGTGGAACATGCCTATAATCCCAGCAACATGAGAGGCATAGGCAGGACAATGGCAAGTTCAAGGCCAGAGGCAGCCTGTGTAACTTAGTGAGACCCTGTCTCAAAACAAAAAATAAAAAAGGAACTGGAGATGCAGCTCAGTGGTAGAACACTTGCAAAGTATGTATAAGGTCCTGGGTTTAACCCCAACGAATCATCAAGATAAAAAGAAGAAGATGCCATGGGTCTTTTTGCTTAGACAGGGTGATACATCCACAGTCCAGCCCTGAATATAGAATGGCACAAGCCCGACTTCTATTATCATTGCAGTTAGTTTGCCATATACAAATGATACAAATAAGATCATCTAAGAGTGAAAAGAAACCTCATTATTAACATTTTTACCTATACACTTACATCTTTTTTCCATATAAAAATTTTGTTAGTTGACAAAAATGAGATGCTACTACATGTATCATTTTATTCCTGCTTCTTCAGACAAACACTTTTACATGCTTATTAAATTTCCTCCTCCAGAATCATTTTCATAGTTGCAAAGGATGCCACTGTAGGTACTTTTCATAAACCTTTCTTTATATCCCTCTCCTATTGTAGGACATTTAGGTTGCCACATTTTTAAACAACACTCTAATGAACTTTCCAAACAATAAATTACAAAAAAAATTACCCAGTTTTTTAAAAGTTTAAATCCTAGCATGGAAGTTGCTGGATAAAATCATATTGTTGTTTGTTGTTAGGTACCTTCAAGTTGGTGTCCCACTCAGCGATCCTACATACAACAGATGAAACACTATTGTCAGTGCTTCTCGGCTATTCATAGGGTTTTCAATGGCTGATTAATTTTTGGGAGTGGGTTGCCGGGTCCCTCTCCCAAGCCTACAGTATCTGGTGTTCTCAGGCTGTCTCCCATCCAAGTACTAACCAGGCCAAGCCCTGCTTAGCTTCCAAGATCATATAGAAATGTTTAAAACCAAATTTATTGAAGTATATTTCACAGCAAAATCCATTGATTTTAGATGTACAGTTTTAAGTTCTGAGATTTGACAGATGTGTCATGCAGCCACCACCTCAAGTAAGTTCTATAACATTTATAAGCATCTTAAAGCTTTCAAAGTATGATATCACATGGTCTGTTGGTGGTGATGGTGGTTGTTAAGTACTGTCAAGTCAGGTGCAACTCATAGCAGCCCTATGTACAGCAGAACGAAACACTCCCAGATTCTGTGCAAGGCACACAGTCTTATTTATGTTTAAGCCCACTGTTACAGACTGTGTCTGCTGGTAGTTATCCCTAATCCCATCTACCATCAGCTGATGATAGGTGAACATTGGGTATTATCTTTAAGACACTAAAAACAAAGCCAAAAAACTTTTCCATTCTGTAGGTGAATGTTTGTCTTGTTTTATGTTTCATTTATTTGATTACTAATGAAGTTGCATAGTTTTCATAGGCTTATTATAGATAATTTTTAATGTTTTATAGTAACATAACTTTTATCTAAATTATAGATAATTTTTATGCTTTATAGTAAGAATTTTCATTTATGTCTTTTGCCTGTATTTATAGTCCACTATCTATCTCTTTCTTATGCATTGTAAGAACTCTTTTGGGGGTTAGGGGTGGGAAAGGGATCTTTTATGTTTCAATTTTTTTTATTTATTTATTTATTTTTTGCCATTACCCTCTTTTAATAATTACTTATAGGTTTCTTTTTTCCTCAAAAGTGTTTAAGTTTCTGAAGTCTATCTTTTCCACCTTGGAAATCCTCTTCACCAAGTGTTTTCCCGCTCCATGATTATTTAAAAATTCACCCTTTTTTGTTTCAATCTTTAATTCATCTGGAATTTATTTTGGTGTATCAAATGGAATAAAAGATTTAACTTTGTTTTTCTCCCAAATGATGAGCTAATTGTTCTGGCCCCATTTGTCAAATAATAGATCTTTTCTCCACCAATTTGAAAAGTCACCATTATTATATATCATATTTATTATGTGCTTAGGTGTGTCCCCATTTTTTGTTCTGTTCCACAAAATTTCTTGTTCTTTTTTAAAGAATAGATACTGTTTCACACTGTTCTTTAATATTATAGTTTAATGAAATGTTTTAATATCTGCTATGGCAAGCACTGGTTTTCATTAGTGTGCTCTTCCAAGATGTCCTCTCGGGTCCTAGCTATTTTGAATGAACTTAAAACCATATTTGAGCTTAAACATCCAATAAGAATTTTTATTAACATTTCATTATATTTATAGATTAATCTGAGAATAATTTACATCTTGTGTTGCTCCATGTATTCAAGATTTCTTTTATGTGACTCAGTAAAGATTTACAGATTTTTCTAAATGGGTTCTGCATGTTTCTCTATGTGTTTATTCTATGTGTCATGTTCTTGTTAATGTTATTCACAGCATCTGTTTTTTCATAATACGTTCCAACTGGTAGATCCTATTTATTATATCATATTTATTAATTTTTATACAAATAGTTTATTTGAAACTAATTATGATAATATTTGAATTTTTCTCTCCTTTGGTGTCCCAAGAAGACAATTATGGCATTTTTTAATACTACAAATTTTATCTTCACTTCTCTGATTTTATACCTCATTTCTTTTTCTGGTATTTCACTATTTAGAATAATTTTGATAACAACAGATAATTTTTCACAGTTACATTTTAATGTTATGTTAATTTACCATTTTTATCACAAGTGAATATTAATACAGTATCTTATGATAAACAAATCTTGAAGTTTGGGAATAAACCGTATGTGGCTATGGTGCTATTCTTTTAATATTTTATTGAATATTTACTTGAAATATTTATATCTATAGTCATTAACTACTTTTTTTAATGTGCTATCTTTACCATGTTATAGGATTAAGATTGGGAAACTTCCACATTTTCCTGTGCTTTGGAACAATTTAAATGGCATAATCATGCCTGTTGCTTAATAAGTGGGCATAATTCACCTGTACCATCTGCCCTAAGCCCTTTTGAAGAGGCATTGGTTATTATATCTTTTAAAGCCCTCTCTCTTGCTCAATATTAATTTGTATTAAAATCCCAATATTCACTCAAAAAATTTGAGAATCAGACAAAAGCTGATTGATCTATTTTCTTGGAATACAATAAAGTGTAAAGTAAAAATGAAAATTCAATCTCTGAAACAACATTTTCCCTAATTTCTTTGGATTTCATTGTTGTTATTAGGTGCAGTCAAATGGGGCCTGACTCAGAGTGACCCTCACAGGGTTTTCATTGGCTGATTGTTTCAAGATTGCCTTGGGAGTAGATTGCCACATCCTTCTCCCATTGCAGTGCTGGGGGTTGAACCCAGGTCCTTAGAAAGTACAGAGCAGCACTGTACCAACTGAGCTCAACCCCAGCCCCTTGGATTTCATTAGCTCTTGGCACATGGAATTTGCTTACATAAAGTTTATTGATTCCAGTATGATATTCAAAAAGTGACTCATTCCTTTTCAGAGACTACAGATATTTCTACCCTCAATTTCTGAGGAAAGAAATTGAATTAAAAGGATAGAGTAAGAAATATCACAAAACTTACCTGAACCAACTAGCTTTCCTTGAACACACCCTGGGTCTATGCAACTACAATGAAGTGTTTAAGAGATTATAAAAATGGTTTATGTTAACCAAGTAGTTTACCTAGTGGTCTTCAGCTTACAGTTACCATAACAGCAATAACAGCATTTTCTTTTCCTTTATCCAGGATGTATGTGTTAAGGCTTATCTAGCCCTTCGTCATCACACAAACTTACTGATCATCCTGTTCTCCATGATGCTGATGACAGGAATGCCTCAATTAACAAGCAAAGAGGATATTGAATATATCCGGGATGCCCTAACAGTGGGGAAAAATGAGGAGGATGCTAAAAAGTATTTTCTTGATCAAATTGAAGTTTGCAGAGACAAAGGATGGACTGTGCAGTTTAACTGGTTCCTACATCTTGTTCTTGGCATCAAACAAGGCGAGAAACATTCAGCCTAATACTTTGGGCTGGAATTAAAAACAACTGAGTGTTCTAATGCTTTTACATCAGCATGCCAGTCATCAAACTTGGATTTAAAATGCAATAGGACATTGTGAAATCTGGCACTTCAGAAATATAGCTCTTTCCCTAGTTGAACTCTTTACTGGGGAAAAAAATGTTGGCATTGCTGATAATATTCAATGGTAGGCTTATGTGCAGGTTTGTTTTTGTTTTTGTTTTTGTCTCGGTGATGTTGGAGAATATTCTAAGTTTCAACAGACTGGTGACCTCTTTACTATACATATCTTATTATTGGGTGCTTCTGGAAATTCTTTAGAATAAGTGGTAATGATGCTTTTCATCTACATTTACTCTCAATTTTGCTTATTCTTGTGTTCTTTAAACTTTTTATAGGAAAAAATATGTAATCATTGTAACCTTTTTATTATTCCTTCAATGATGTTTCCAGAAATTCCTTCAGAGTCTACAGATGTAACTAGTTGCTAAAGGTAAGGAAAGTAAGTTAGTCTTTCCAGCATCTTTTGCAATTAGGGTCTTTTACAGTGTACAGTTGAGATGCACAGACACAAAGGAAAATCTGAGCTTTATGTCTTGGCCTTCCTTTGCTGGTCTGACACTAGGATTATGAATATGGAAAATCAATATGGAACCTTTTATCTCAACTCTACCCACTGAGTGAATTATCTAGTACAATTAGTATATCCTTCTCCAGCACAGAAACAGGAAGTAACTAAAAAGACTCTTTTGCCTGCATATTTCCTCTCTTCCTTTTACTCTGCCTCTCTTCTTCCTCAGTTGTCACACTTCCACATCTCTTTATGTATTTGTGAAATCTTCAAAGACAACTTCACCCCAGAGCTCAAAAAGTAGTTGAAAAAGAATTTCTACTCTAGGATTGGGGCGGGGGTTAGCTCAGTTGGTAGAGTGCTGCTCTGTGCTCTCTGAGGCCCCAGATTCGATCCCCAGCACAGAAAAAAATGGGAGAAGGATGTTGCAGTCTTCTCCCATAAACAATCTTGAAACAATTAGCCATTGAAAATCCTGAGGGTCATTATGAGTCAGCCTCTATTTGACAGCACCTAACAACAATAACTCTAGGATTACTAGATTTATAGTTACTCATTTATGAAGCTATTTAGTAGATTTTTAAACTATATTATTAAAGTAGGCGTTCTAGAAACTATAAATTAGTTTTTCTATGCATTAGTTTAAAATATTGGTCTGAACATTTTTTACTTTACTTTTTAGTGGAAGAAGGTATTTACTATCTAAAAAGCATTCCAAGTTTGGAAGAACATGACTTGCCTTTCTGTATTAGTTAGTTCTCTTTACAGAATAACTTAAGGAGGGACAGATTTATTTTTGGCTTATGGTACAGAGGGTTTCAATCCACTGAGGCAGGGAAGGCTTGGCAGCAGAACTGCTGGCAGCAGGGCCTGTGGTGGAGGATTTCACATCACAGTGGATCAGAAAGCTGAGTTTACTGGGGCCCACATAAAATGTTCAATGTCCCACCCCTAGTGACCTCCTTCCCGTTGCTAAGTCCCACCTCTCCAAAGTTCCACAGCATCACATTCTAGTGCCACCATGAAGGGACCTAGCAAACATATGACCCTTGGAGGGTATTTTCGATTCAAAGCATAGCACTCCACTCCTGGCTCCCAAAGGTTCATGACCATCTCAAATTGCAAAATGCATTTAAGCTAACTTCAGGAGTCCCCAAAATCGTAACAGTTGCAACACTGTTCAAAAAGTCCAAGTTCAAAGTCTCTACTGAGACTCAAGACAACTCTTAACTCTGAACCTTTGCAAGATAAAAAACAAATTATATGCTTCTAACATATTGAATATACCACAGACTGCCAAAAGAACCAGAAGATCCATCCTAGAATACATGCAACCAGAGTGCTCCTTGGAAGCAGGAATGCATCTTACATATTTTGGACATGTTATCAGGAGGGACCAATCTCTGAAGATGGATATCATGTTTGGGAGAGTTGTGGGTCAAAAAAAAAAAAAAAAGGAAGACCCTCAACTAGATCGATTGACACAGTGTCTGCAACAATGGGCTTAAACATAAAAATGATTACGTGCCTGGACGTGTCAGGTAGTGTTTCGTTCTGTTGTACATAGGGTCAATATAAGTCAGGCCCAACTCAACAGCACCTAATTACAACAATGTACATTGGTGCAGAAGAAGCAATCCCATTACAAAAGGAAAGAAGAGAGACATAGCAAGGAAAGATCAGACAGAAGCCAAGACTGATTCCCAGAAGGACAAACAAATCCTATAGTTTCATGTCTGACATCTGGCACATGTTGTAGCATCATCTGGGCTCCAACAGGCTTGGGCAACTCTGTCCCTATGACCTTGTCATTTCCAGGACACAAATCCTCTCTTTCGGGCAGGTTCCACTTGTGTTTTATTGGCTTTCCTTACTAGATGTTGCATGTTGCTGGCGTTCCCAACATTCTCTGGGGTCTCTGTTGCAGCTTAGGCTTCACCCTCAAAGCTTCAAGATGCATAACCCCCTTTGGGGCTGGCTACAGGGAATTTGACCCTGCCACACATTGCCTGGCCTTCTAGGTCTTTTTTAAAAACCTTGGTGCAAGCCTCCATGGCCCTATAACTTTTTCATTCTGTGTACCTACAAAACCAGCACCATGAAGATGCTACCAAGATCTGCTGCCAGCTCAAGTGGTAGTTGGGCCCCTTTGGACCATGGCTACAGTGTCCTCTTTGTGCCTGGGTGGCTGAACTAAAAAGAACACTTCCCTAGGCAGCCTTTTGCCAGCAGGGTGCCCTGGAGCCTCTCCTAGTAAATGAAAGTCTTTCAAATGAGTGGTTTCACACCTTGGGGTCTTTAATGGGAGTAGTCTGGCCAACTCCTGATTTGCCCCCCAGGACCCTTTTCCTAGTATTATCCTGGTGCAAAATGCACAACTTCATTTTAATTGCACTTATCTCTTTAACAATTATAGCTTTCAAAAAAACTATGGTATATATACACAATGGAATACTATTCAGCAATCAAGAAAAATGAAATAGGATCATTCGCAGCAAAATGGATGGAATTAGAGAAAATTATTTTAAGTGAACGAACACAAGCTCAGAAAGAGAAACAACACATGTTCTCACTCATATGAGAGAGCTGACTCAAAATTACAAGAAGGAAAACTCCTACTCAAAGGTCAGATCACATTAAAAGGGGGGGAGGGAAGATAAGAATGAGGTCAACATAAATGGACTAAAAATAGCATGTAATTGTTCTAACAAGATATAAACAAAGACCACTACAGGAAAAGTTTCTATCTTAAACAGAAATGGAACCCAAGGACATATAGAAAAATACTATATAGTAAAAGATAGAGAAGACTTGGATGGGAAACTTAGATAGGAAGGGGGGAGGGGGGAAACATGGAGGAGGGTAAGGGGTAACCTATATGAATAATGCTTATCAAATTGCATATATGAAAATTG